>JASDQU010014113.1:144852-187806 GCA_032191745.1 Picea mariana
ATATTTTTTTGGGGTGATTTGTTTTCTATTTTAGCGGTTTTCGCTATTATTAGCAGTTTTCTAATTAATCCCGTATTAAGGGATTATGGTTTTGGTAGCTGCAAAATACCTAAAATATTGTATCTATTGTCTTGTGAATGGTGAAATTAATACAATGAAGAGTTGAGAGGTGCGACACCAAGGAAGGTTGGTTTTCTCTCGGTTAAGGGTTTCCAACGTAAATATTTGTGTACTATGTGTATGAGCCATTGATTAATTTTTTTTTTACTTAAGAATCTATATGCATAGTTTTATTTCACAGGTTTAAACTTACATGTGGTATCGGAGCATGTTTTTGGATTTAGGGGGATGCCTTTGTTGCTAAGGGTTTGGCTCGGTCTTGATAGATCAAGTTTATCTTGGGTTTGTGATAAACCTATATTTAATGGGAGATTTGTAGTGGTGATTCATGTGTTGAAATAGAATGGCGAGAAGTTACAGATTCGAGATTGAGAAGTTCAATGGTCAAAGCTTCGAGCTATGAAATCTCAAGATGAAGGACCTTCTTGTAGACAAAGAACAATGGATCGCTTTGGATCCTAGTACACAACCTATTGGTACACAATCAACTAGTACGTAATCTACTAGTGCACAACCTACTGGTACACAATCCCTTGGTATGTCGAAAGAATATTGGGAGAAGTTGGATAGAAGAGAAAGGAGTGCAATTCAACTCTACCTGGAAGATTTTGTTTTACTCGATGTCTTGGGAGAATCTAAAGCCAATGAACTATGGGAAAAGTTGGGAAATTTGTATTAGTCAAAGTCCATGGTAAACAAGTTGTTTCTTCAAAAGAATCTGTAACATCTTAGGATGGAAGATGGAGATTTTGTGAGAGAGAATCTAAATGCCTTCAATACCATGGTAAGTCAACTTGTCTATGTTGATATTAAGCTTGTAGAATAAGATAGGTGTATTACCTTGTTATATTCTTTACCAGACTTCTAGGATAACCTAGTTGTAGCGATTGGTAGGACCACTCAATATGCATTGAAGTATGCGGATGTAGTTTCATCCTTGTTATCATAAGAGATGAGGTGGAAAATCATGGATAAGCATTTTTAATAGGTCGTCCCCAATGTAGGAATAAAAATAAGTCTTCGGGGGAGGAGGGGGGAGATCTAAATCTTCAGGAAAATATTTGAGGAAAGGTTGGAAGTGTGGTAAAGTTGGGCATTATAAGAAAGATTTCAAGTCTAAGAAGGTTGATAAAGTAAAGAGATTTGATGATGACTCTTCCACATAGGCGAAAACCTCCACAAAAGAAGGAGGTGATGTTTACCTAACATCCACAGGTACACATGCAGATCATGGTCTATGGTTGATCGAATCAAGTGCGTCATTTCATATGACTCCTCACAGGGAGTGTTTATGTGAATATGAAGAGTACAATGGTGGTGATTTATTCCTAGGAGATGACTCGATAGCCAAAATCATGGGACATTGGGGGTTTAAGTTGTGTCTGAAAGATGGAAGGATTATAACTCTCCCTAGGGTTCTACACATTCCAAATCTAGCCAAGAGAATAATATTTGAAGTTAGTTGAATGATGCAGGTGTGGATACTTTATTAGGAAAGGGTACTTGCAATATGGTATGAGGAGCAGTAGGTACTACATGTTACTTGATCAATCAATCACCCTCATCAGTGTTGGATGACATAACTCCACCCGAGGCATGGACTGGGAAGAAACCCTCTCTTAAACATATCAGAGTGTTTGGTTGTGATGATTATGTACACATTCCAAATGAAAATAAGAGTAAACTGGATAATAAAGTTGAAAAGTGTATCTTTGTTGGTTATAAAGATTGTATAAAAGGATATAAACTTTGAAACCTAGAAACTAAGAAGCTTGTCTACCATCAAGATGTTGTTCTTAGAGAGGTTAAAGATGTTCCCAAACATGAATTCTTACCAAGGGAAGAAGAACCTGAGAAATTTTGAGTTGGATGATCCAAAATATGACTCAATAGAAGAAGATGAAGCATAAGAAGAAGAACCTCACACCTTAGTATTGAGTAGATCAGTTAGGGAAAGAAGGAAACTAGAGATGTATAGTCCACCTGATTTTTGTTCTAATTTTGCTTTATCTATTACTGATGATGATCCCAGAACTATTAGGGAAGTAGTGAAGTCAGAGGATAGTAAACTCTGGAAGAAGGCAATGGTTAAAGTGATGGATTCCCTCGATAAGCATGAGGCATGTGATCTAGTTGAGTTGAAATATGGAAGAAAATATATTGGTAGAAAATGGTTGTTTAAGAAGAAATTAAATGGATAAGGAAAAGTGGAGAAATACAAAGCTCGATTAGTACCAAGAGGTTATTCCTAGGTAAAGGGATTGACTTTGGTGATTTTTTTTCTCCTATTGCCAAGTTAACGTCTATTAGATTTATTTTATCTATTGCTGCTGCTTTTGATTTTGAAGTAGACCAGATGGATGTGAAGAGAACATTCCTACATAGGGATCTAGAAAAATAAATCTACATGAAGCAATCAGAAGGCCTTGTAGTGAAGGGAAATAAAGAGTTGGTCTGCAAGCTAAAGAAGTCACCATATGTTCTGAAGCAATCACCTAGGACACAGTACCAAAAGTTTGACACATACATAATTGAACTGGGATTTTTGAGAAGCAGGGTTGATCACTGTGTATATTCCAAGAAGCTTGGTAATCACTTCATTTATGTAGTGTTGTATGTCGATGATGTGTTGCTGGTAGTAAATAACATGGAAGTTATCAACAAGGTGAAATCACAACTCTCTTCTATGTTTGAAATAAAGGATCTCAGGGTTGTTAACTTCATTTTGGGAATGGATATTAAAAGAGATAGAGTAAACTGAAAACTCTAGTTGAATCAGAGAAGATATGTTGAGATGATATTGTAGAGGTTTAATATGCAAGAAAATAAATTTATCAAGGTTCCTATTACTTTAGGTGTAAATTTTTCTGCAGATCAGTGTCCCAAGACACATGAAGGGGAAGAGGACATGTCTCATGTTTTGTATGCTAGTGCAGTTGGCAGTTTGATGCATGTAATGGTTTGTACTAGATCAGACATTGCACATGCAATGAGATTTTTTAGTAGGTATATGTCAAAACCAGGAAAGGAGCATTGGACAACAATAAAGAGGGTTTTTAGGTATTTTTGTGGCACTTATAGCTATGGATTGTGCTACCAAGGAAGACCAGGATTGGACAAAGTGTTGGACATACATGGGTTTGTTGATGCAGACTGGGTTGGAGATCTAAATCGCAGAAGATCTACAAGTGGGTATGTGTTTAACCTATTTGGAGGAGCAATCAATTGGATGAGAAAAATATAGGTTGTAGTGACATTCTCAACTACATAAGTTGAATACATGGAGACAACTCATGCAAGCAAGGAAGCAATATGGTTACAAAGATTATTTTTAGGTATTAGGTTGATACAACAAGCAATAACATTAGACTGTGACAGTTAAAGTGCAATCTTACTGGCAAAGAACTCAACTTATCATTCAAAGACAAAGCATATCGATGTTCAATATTAATTCATGAGAGACATGGTTGAAGACGAGAAGGTGTTGCTGTAGAAGTTTGAAACTTTGAACAATGTTGCAAATTCATTGACAAAGTCCTTGAGCACCGAGAAGTTCTCATGGTGTAGAGAAATAATGGGCATTATTGTCATGGATTGTTGAATATGTAAACATATGACCCCCTATATGCAAAGAAAACAACAAGTGGGAGAATGTTGGGTATGTGTTATATTCTTTGCATGAGTGTGGGATGGGGGAGGGGGGTGCATCAGATTTGATTTGCTATTTTAGTGATTTTTTGCTATTTTTAGTAGTTTTCTAAATTAATCCCGGATTAATGGATTAGGGTTTTGGTAGTTGTAGAATACTTAAAATATTTTATATATTGTATTATGAATGGTGAAATTAATACAATGAAGAGTTGAGAAGTGCATCACCAAGGAAGGTTAATTTTCTCCTGGTTAAGGGCTTCCAACGTAAATCTCTATGTATTATGTGTATGAACCATAGATTAATTAATCTTTTACTTAATAATCTATATGCATAGTTTTGGTTTAAAACTTACAATTACAACACACCTTATTTATAGGCTTTATAACATGCAAAACCCTAAATCAAGGTTCCCAAAAATAGTTATATATCCACGCAGATGATTGGATACAATCCCATAAATCTTAGTATTATATTACAATCGAATTCAATTGGTTTACCAATTGACCTCTAGTTGATATTGAGTCGGTTTCCACTCGACATACAATCGACCTTCTATCGACCACTTCGACTTCGACTTTCGACTTCCCGGTCGTTCACTTTGACCTTGAATTAACCATTGAATCGACTTGACTCATTGGTTGATTCTCCACCCAGTCGATCCACCTCAACTCGACAGTTGTATGACTGTTCTTTCAATGGAAAGAATATAAGAACCCGTAAATAGATAAGAATATAAGAATCCTGGGCCACGAGACCTCCGAATGGCCCCACCTTTATGAGACAGACCCTAACTTTGCCACCACCTACAAAATTTTGGGCGCAAACTCAGTTGTCGTTAATTTCCATCTTCAGGACGGGTTGATGTGCCGTTTGGGCCATATCTTCATTCCATCAAGCAAGCGAGCGAATCTGATATGAGAATCTCACTACAGTCGGGTGGCAGGACACTTCAATGTCAAAAAGACAGTGGGAGCACTGTAGAAACATTTCTACTGGATGAAACTTCGACAGGATGTCGACGAGTATATTAGGTCCTGCATCGCTTACGATATTGCCAAACCAAACACTAAGAAACAAGGCATGTACACCCATTTACCTCCTCCTGACAGGCCATGGGAATCCATCTCAATGGACTACATGTCGGGTCTTCCATCCACCAAAAGGGGAAATGACTGCATTTTTTTGGTTGTTGATCGCTTTTCCAAGATGGAGATTATGGCCACTTGCAAGAAGAGCATCACAACAGAGGCTACTGCCAAGCTCTTCTTTGAACGAGTCTGGGCACAATCCCACAAACCATTTTCTCAGATCGGGACAGTCGGTTCCTCAACACATTTTGGCTGAGCCTCTGGTCACTGCTGGACACCAAGCTCACCAAATCCACTGCCTTCCACCCCCAGACAAATGGTCAAATTGAGGTCGTCAATCAGATGATCGTGCATATCCTATGCATGTACAATTCCAAGCACCCCCGCACATGGGATGAGAATCTTCCATATGTCCAACATAGCTACAACCGATCCCTACATAGCTCAACTGGCCACAACCCCTTTCTAATGGGGTTGGGATTCCAACCATTGGGCCCCATGGATGTTGCACTACCCCTGGCGACCACCTCGACCGACTCATCCCCTGCTCCACCTGAAACTGACAAAGCCACCCGATTCATTGAGCAGATCCAGCACATCCACCAACAGGTGTAGGATATTTTACATAAGTCCAATGCCAAGTACAAGCAACGCCATGATCAACACTGGGTGCCACATAAGTTTCAGGAGGGAGACAAATTTTGGTTGCACTTGCAGAAAGAATGCCTTACAAGGCCCCATCAAAATATTTTCCCACTCCGTTATGGGCCGTACAACATCACCAAGGCTGTGGGTGACAATTCTTTCAAGCTCAACATTCCTCCTTTCCTTGGCCTACACCCAGTATTCAACACGACTCTCCTTCGACCATATTTCCCACCATTATTGGACACCTCAGAGATAGCAGAGCAGTTGACACCAATAGAGCTCAACCATGATTGTATGCAAAAAGAATCTAGTGATAATATTGTAGAAATACAGGTCAAGGGCACTCGACATCAAAGGATCCAAATTTATCGAGTTGTTAAAGCAGGGCAACTCCTGCACCAAGGCAAGTGGCTCACTTGGGGCCAAATTCAACAAAAAATTCCTCATCTGACCGAGGAACTCAACACAATGTAGAACATTGATTCATAATGGGGGAGGATTGATCCAGATGGATGTCAGTGGCCTCCCACCTATTCCAACTGGCTCATTTTGGAAGTTTTCCAGTTTGGCAGTTTTTTCCTAGTTTTTGGGTCCCGACTTCCGGGGCCGTTTTGAGGCCCTAAATCACGTTTTCAGGGCTTGCCACAGTGAGAGCGAAGTTTGTGTTAGATTCTGATGGAAACATGGGTAGTCCTCAATAGACCTTTCCAATGGGCTATCGTGCGCCTAAAACGAAGATCGTATGCACAAGTACGACCCTGGGAAGTTGATGTACTAGCTTACCGCAATGGGGCCCACATGACTTTTGGCGCTTCATCTCCTAGGGTTAGGTTTTTGGATGTCTAGGGTTTTGGCATTCATGCTTATTGTAAGAAATACCTTTAGAGCCTCATTGTAATCATCTTCTTGTGACGGAGAGAAACTGTCACATCTCTTCTCAAAGATAAGCCGCCAACATTCCAACAAGCTTGTTTGTCGCTACATTTTACAGTTTCAGCTTATTTCCTTATTGAATAGAAACCAATTTTACTGCATCTTTGTTATTTTGTGTAAAACATATTTTAATAATCTGTATTCATTTCGTTGTGCTCATAAAATTCGGATCATCTTTGGTTAGATTGATACCTAGTAATACATCCCATGGAATCATTGTTTTTTCCTTAGGATATTCACATGATATTCTTCCAAATTTTCTTATATTCATTTATCACTTGCTTATATTTGATCATAACCATTGATAAATATTAGCAACCAAATTCATAGCATCGATCCATTGGGGGCATGTTTTTTGAGAGTGAATTTCTTGATGGTAACTACAATAATTATCCATGGCTACATCTTCCAAGTCAATGTTTATATTTGTCAGGGGTGGTTCAATAGATTTAGGAGGAAATGTTCTTTTAAATAATGGTTTGTAAGGTCTTTGATTTGAGGTTCCCTCTCCTATTCTTCTCTTCATGTCAACTAGTTTGTTAGACAAATTTTTAATCATCCTTTGTAAGCTTTCCATATATGTAGAATCCTTTTCTTTATCTTCAACGAGGAGTTTGGTTTGAGGTCTTGTTAGGATTAGGTTTTTCCTGGGCGGTGTTATATCTTTCTTTTGTAGCATGTTTTGACCTTCCTTGCATCATTTCATTTCAAACTCAATTTTCTTAGCTTCTTCAAAATTTAAGGCTAAAGTATTTTTACATGCTCTTTTGACAAACATTGTGATCGAGGTTGGTAAAACATTAACATAGAACTTTATTTGTAATTGTAAGGCAAGGGCAGTTCCTTCCTAAAATTTGTTTAGAGATGTTGTGAATCATTAATTAAAGGCTTTCACTTTTTCTCTAGGACTCAAGACTAGAGAACGTAATTCTTCCATTAATGCATATGTAATGGTTTCTTCCCCGAAGTTATCTATGAAATCCTTTTGAAATTTAGTCTAGTCGGTGATGGATCCAATAGGTAAATTAAAATGCAACGTAGAAGATGAATTCTCAAAAGTGTAAGGGAAAAGACGATAAATAACATCTTCAAATTGTACATTCATTTATCTAATGACAAGAATTAATTTCTTGATATGATCTTTGGGTAAGTTGGATGTTTTAGGATCATACTTGGGAAGCAATCGCTTAAGGTGTTTATGCAAGCTATGAAGTTATCTAGGTATAGCCAATGCATCTTTGGCCAACCAAGGTAGATTAACATTTTGATTATTGGTCACATTGTTAGGTTTTGAGTCCGAGCCTTCTGATTTTGAGTCTAAGTTTTCTTGATATTCAAAATGTATACTCTTTGATGGAGATACAACAGGATTGTTAGGGGTCATGGGAAATGAACTAAAGGACCGTTCAATTTCTTGTAAAGCTAAATCCACCAAATATTCTATTGTATGAACCAACGTATGTTCATAAGTTGAGACTATGGTTCCGGTGGTGTTTTGTCAATGATGAAGTAATATAGTAACAAGAAATGCACCAATTTTCCTAGTGTAAGCTCATGTAATACATCTAAAAGTATTAACCTCCTCGTTTGATGCTATGTATGGGATTCACTCTGTATCATTTCTAGTGTTAAATCTACCTTGAGGTATTATGTTTTAAGAAGTCTAAACTTTATAATTAGGAATTTCTTAATATGGGCTATTTGTACGACTTGCCACACAAGCCCTCCTTTTGGAGCCAATTCTTTCGAGGGGGGTGGATTCCCAATGTTGAAAAGGGATTAAACCCAAGGACAAGGTCCAATTAGAATCCTCCTTTCTTGGTATGGAATAATCCTTCAGGTGATTGGTATGACAACCATTAGATGGGCTTTAATAGTTCTTTTCTCTTTTTGACGTTTTTCAATTTAATTAAATAACCACAAAGATAAACTAATCTAATGGATTCAGAAGGAATCTATCATTGAAGATAACCTGTAAGAATAGTTAATGAATATGAAACTCAACTTTTATCCATGTGGAAGTAATTCCATTGAGAACTAATTACTGCATAATATAAATCTAAAAGAGATGAAAATAAAATATCAAGAATTAATTCAAAAGATATTTCACCAAAAGGATGACTAATAAAGCATTTATAGCAAATAACAATGATCTGGGAATTTATGTGAGATCTTATTCTACAAAAATTCTATGATGAGGATCTTTTACTGACTCTTAATCAAATGTGAACATGAGCAAGTAATCATTAAGCATTGCATATGAACATGAGAAAAAATATCATAATTAGGTGCATATGTGTAATTAAATCTCTACTTAATCAAGTGAGAATGCAAACAAAACTCACACATATAATTTGACACCCATGTGTTAACGAAGTTCACCAGACTCTTCTGGATATATCTTCGGATCCACTTGGAATACAAATCACTTTATTATCCTTTCTTTAGTAGGGCTGAAACTTTCTCACAAAATGTGGCACATTCTCCTTATAGGGTGGAAATCCCATAGTAGCCTTCTCTTATACAAAGAGAACTTAAGGCTCTCACATAAGTGACATTTCTTTAGACACCAGAAGGACTACATTCCTCATAATGGAAATATCTCTCTCCAAGGGGCCTCAAGGGGTCCTCCTCCACAATACTTACATAAGGAATTTATATAGTTTCCCTCTCTCCACAATTCAAGGAGACAAGATCCATAATTTTAGGATCTAATAACAACTCAAGGACAAAAATGAGAAATCATCTCAACCAACCTTAACTTTCCCTTGAGACTAGGAAACCAATTGTGATAAAATGAGGAAGAATCCCAAACCAATTCATGAGACTCCCAACTTCCTCTTAAAATTAGGAAACTAATTTGTGAGGTGGACACCTAAAACTAATTTCCCCTTAAAACTAGGAAACTAATTTTGTGAGGTGGATTCTCACACTTAATTTTAATTTCCTTTTTACAAATTAAATGAAAAATATATGAGCACATTATGGTAAAAAATAAATCATTTTTACAATATGAAGCATTAAACATTCCTTTTAAACTTTGTCACCTATCATTAATCATCATTTTAATGATCTTCTCCATGGTGTGGAAAGGAATGAATCCTTGTGTGGAGATCTTCCTCGATCAAATAAAAAACTATTCAATTACAAAAATATAACCTAACAACAATTGAAATTCTTACTGGATGACCGAGACATTTAAACAATAGTAGAAGAATCCACGACAAAGAATAAAAGGCACATGAAAACCTCGGTAAAACCAAACACGTTGACTCTTAAAAGAGTTTCTAAATTAAATTCAAAACAATTCTCTGCTACAATTATCCAAAATTCTTCTAGGAGCCAAAAATTCCCTTCTCCAAGGTCAATCCTCTTATTTATAACTTCTCTTTACAACTTAAAAATAGAATAAAGTAAAAAATAAAAAAGATCAAAATCCTGCATGTTATCAAGATGACTGTGGACTGGGAGTTTGGATGGCTACATGTTCAACATCCTACTGGACCCATTGCTCAAGCAACTCCTCACACTATTGAAGGTATTGGAAAACATGTTGATTCATTTGGAAACTTAAGTTTTCTCTTTTTTTCGTTGAATCACTGAGTGTATCATTCTATTTATGGAAAAAATGATTCCAAACTGGTAGTCATATTGACTTCTCCGACCATATACTTATGCATGTGTCCATGACTTACTGAAGTGATGGTTCTAACATCTACTTCCCATTTATCTGTAGTTTTCTTGAATTTTGCGAGCATTTCATCCATTGGCCGAAATTCTTCCAGCTGGTCGAAACTAGGAAAACCATTCTCTGCCATGACTTTATTTACAGAATCCCAGAATTTCGAGTAGGTTTCGCATTCATTATTCATTTGGATTTGATATGGTGCAATCAATTTCCCACAATATTGGACTGCTCCTTTTATTCTAGCCACTTTACCCTACGCCGAAATCCTGATATCATTGTCGTCTTCATCATGACCTTGCTGAATTTCTTCTAGATATTCAATCTGATCGTATGTTTTACCTTGCTTTGCATTCCATCTCAAAACTTTTTTGTATACTATGAACAACTGCAAGGTTTCTTCTTGGAGCTCTGTGATCTTGATCAAAAAATTTCTTTTTAATTGATAATGCTTCTTATCTATGTCTAAAATTTCTTCAATAAAAGGGATAAGAACATCTCATGATTCTTTGTAATAGTTCACTTGATTTTTAAGGAACTCAAGTTCCTTTTTCATGCCCTTGACTTCATGTTCATTCACCCTAGCTTTGTCAATAGTATCTCAAGATATAGCTACACCAACATATAGAAATACACTCACATTTTCCCTTTTTGTATATATCACGAGTTCATCAGAAGTGCATATTATAGAACTGCCGACATTTATTTTTCTCTTCCTCTATGTTCTCTTCACAATGGCTTGATGATGTTGATCATAGACAATGGATTCTAAGTGGGAAACTTCATCTATAGCCTCGGATATAGGATGATCACTCTAGGACAAAATATTTTCCAAACTTATTAGAGTGTGAAAGTACTCCATCTATTGTTCCTTTCCTTTATTAGTTACTCGAACTCTTTCATGCCCTTTACCTTGATCTACTTATCGTGTCTTTTTTGGTTCTTTATATTTTCCTTGGCCAACTACTTGTGTTTCCTGATCATTTTCGTATTGATCAGTTGCCTATGTATTTGATGGGTTATCACCTTCATCAACTGCTTGTGTCTTCTCTGGTTCATTTTGACATGCTGCTTGATATTTCACCTTATTAGGACCCTCCTCCTATACCCGGGTTGCTTTCTTTGGGTACATCTTCTTCCTCTTTTTTAGTTCGATTAATAATATTTGCAGGAGTTCCTGTAGGTTTGGATCCTTATTGTGGGTCTAATGCTTGCTTTCCAGCCATTTATTTCTGAAATAGCTCTTCTTGGATCCTTTTATCGTCTTTTTCCTGCTATTTCCTTTTTTCCTCAACAACTTGATTTTTCTCTTCTTCCCTCAATCTTTTTTCTTCTATTTATTTTTCATGTTTCTCTTTCAACTCTATCTTTCTTTACTAAGCTTTATTATTTCTTCTTAAGCAACATCTTATTCTAATTTATTCAACAATTCTTCCTCTGTTTTGCACTAAAGTTCCAGTTCCTAATGCAATATAGCCTGCTCCTCTTGAATGGCCCATTGTTCTGCTTCTTCCCTCATCTTAATTTCCTCCCATCTTCTTGCCTTTTCATCTGCTCTGTTATTAGTTACACCACGATTTATCTCCAACATTTGTTCATCTAGAGACACACCTTTGAAAATATTTGGGTTACTTGTTCTTTCCAACACCCCATACTAGCTTTAGGAATTTTCAATGAATGCCTTCCTTTACTAGAGATGCATTGAATGTTATAAATTCACTCACACTAAACCAACCAAGAAAGAGAATACATAATTAAACATAAAGATAAATTATGAAAATCACACACAATACATAGAGGTTTACCTTGGATGCCCTTAACCAGGAGAACCAACATTCCTTAAGTGACTCCCGTTCTTTTGTTGTCTTATTCATTCAGTGAATAAAGAGTTACATGACTAAACATGGTCCATACCTAAGACTTAATTTTCATCCTACTCTCTTACTTAAATGCAAGAACAACTCTACAACCAATTTGACTTACATCTACATGACCATTATAGACTTATCAATCTGAGGGTTTCAATCACCTTTAACAACATTATGTAATGCCATATTTACATGATTTACAACATCCCAAACCCTAATTCATGGCTCCCAAAAATGTTTATAGATCCATTCATATGATTGGCTGTGATCTTGTGAATCTCAGGATTCTATTACAGTTGACTACTCGATCGACCCCTAGTCAGCTACCAGTCGACCATTCAATCGATCTTCCTTTCAACTTACCATTGGCTCGAGTTGCCGACCCAACCTTCGACTTAACCAAACCATTGAATTAAATTAACCATACAATCAAACATTCACCCAATCTATGCACCTCAACTAGCCATTTGTTTACAATGAGTTTCCACTGCAAAGAATATAAGAACCCCACATTATCCCACTTATTGTCTTCTTTGAAGAAACAACAGAACTTGAAATTATTTTCACTGACCCAGGGTAATAATGCCCATTGCCTCTCTACACCAAAAGAACTTCACTGCACTCACATACTTGGTTAAAGAGTCTGTAATTTTTTTCAAAGTGTCTACCTTCTCCAACAACAATTTTTTTCTTTCCACCATGTCTCTCATGGAATGTTATTGTACATTAATATGATTCATCCTAGAATGGTAAGTTGGGTTCTTTGCCAAGAAAATTACACTTTGACTGTCACAATTTATCTTCATAGCTCATTATTCTAACCCAATCTCTGAACATAGTCGATGCAACCATACTGATTCTTTGATTGCATGGGTGGCTACCATGTATTCAACTTCTGTTGTCAACAAGGAAACTATCATCTGTCTCTTACTCATCCAACTAATTGTTCCACCGAACAATCTAAACACATATTTGTTGATTGACCTCCTTTGATCAAGATCTCCAGCCCATTTGGCATCGACAAAGCCATTTACTTTCACTTCCCTGTTAGTTTCAAGTTTACCTTGGTAAAAAATTGCATATTTTGTTGTGCCACACAAGTACTTGAGCACTCTCTTGACAGTAGTGTAGTGCTCTTTCCTAGGTGTCAACATGTATCTACTCAATACACCCACTCCATGAGCAATATTTGGTCAAGTATAGACCATTGCATACATCATTCTACCAGCAACGCTAGCATAGGGAACACATGACATGTCCTCTATTTCTTCATGTGTCTTTGAACATTGTTCAACAATTAGTTTTACTCCTACAAGAATAGGTATCTTGAACAATTTGCACTCCTGCACGTTGAAACGTTTTAAGATGGTTTCAATGTGCTTTCTTTAATTTAAACAAATATTTTTAATTGACCGATCTGTCTTAAGCTCCATTCCCACAATGAAGTTAGTGGCATTGAGATCCTTCATGTCAAATTTTGAGGATAACTGCATCTTCACCTTATTTATTGTATCCATGTCATTTCCATGTAGTTTTCGACCAACAACATGTCATTGTCATTCAAAGATACATATATGAAACTACCACCTTATTTCTTGGAATACACACAGTGATCAACCTTACTTCTCACAAATCCCAAACTGAGGATGTAAGTGTCAAAATTTTAGTACCACATCCTTGGTGATTGCATTAGACCACAAAGGGATCTCTTTAGTATGCACACCATTTTTTTTTTACTCTTTACTGCAAATCCTTCAGGTTGTTTCATGTAGATTTATTCTTCTAGATCCCCATGTAGGAACATTTACTTCACATCCATTTGCTCTATCTCAAGATCAAATGATGTAACTAGAGACATTAGTACTCTAATGGAAGTTAATTTTGCAGCAAGAAAAAAAATCTCACCAAAGTCAGTTCCCTCTACTTGGGAATACCCTTTCACTACGAGTCGAGATTTGAACTTCTTGATTTGACCTGCTGCATTCAAATTTTTCTTGAACACCCACTTGCTACTGGCATGTTTCCTTCCACTAGGTAGCTTGACCAAATCCCATGTCTCATTCTTGTGCAAGGATTCCATTTCTTCAACCATGGAATCCTTCCATAGTTTACCCTCTGTTAATTCAACTGCCTCCCTGACCAACTTGGGCTCATCATCAGTGGAAGATAATACAAATGAAGAATGAAAATCAGGTGGACTATACCTTTCAATTGGTTTCCTTACTCGTTTAGACCTCCTTGCAACCAGAGTTGGTGGTTCTACCTCTTCATATGATTCAGTTGACTTGTCTGAATCATGTTCCTCATTCTTCAACTCAAACACCAAATTCTCTAGTTCTTTCTCCATTTGAGACTATTTAGACTTGGAAGTTCCTCTGACTTCCCGGAAGACCACATCTCGATTATAAATTGTTTTCCTGAATACTAGATCCCACATCTTATATCCTTCCATTCCATCCTTGTAACTGATGAAAATACACTTGACTGTGTTACTGTCTAGCTTGTTCCTCTTTTCCATGGGAACATGCACAAATTCATCACAACCAAATACTCTAAGATTTGAAAGTGAAGGATTCTTACCAAACCATACCTCATGTGGAGTCGAGTTGGCCGGTGCTGATGAAGGAGACCTATTTATCAATTATCATATCGTGTCAATTGCCTTTGCTCAGAATTCTTGTGTGAGCCCAACACCACTGAGCATGCTCCTTGCCTTTTCCATCAATGTCTCGTTCATTCTTTAAACTACTCCATTTTGCTGTGAGGCATATGGAGTGGTACTTTGGCGTGCTATGCCACATTGCTTGCAGAACTGTTCAAAATCCTTACTGCTGGTTGTTTTATACACTCTCCTCGCTTGGGGGTGTTGAATCGAAATCTCATCACCTAATATAAGAGCCTACAAAGAATTGTAAGGTCTATTTATTTATACTATGATATATAATTAGTAGGTCGGGTCCCCTTTAATAAAACTCAAGGATATTAATTTTCAATCATTTCTCCCAGTATAAATACATATATGCTTCAGAAGTGTGATGATAAATCCATAATGTGTCTTGGGATGATGATACATTTCAGTTAATGTATTGATGGTTTCTTCTTATTTTCACTTGGATGACATGGAACTTATCAAAAGAAACTACAAGATCTATTCTATACATGGTTGCACATACAAAAGGGTTAGAATCATTTATACTCATGCAAATAAAACATAAAACTGGTTATAACAAAAACATGTTTTATATTGCATACATATTATATGGTTTTCTCATGCATATATAAGTCACCTTGCTACCAAAGCTATGGTTTATTATGTCAAAATATTTGGGTTCTATGAGGCAACAAAAATTATGTTAGGCAAAAGACACAATTTTAGTTTGATATATATGGGTTACATGGTATAAAGTTTGGAGGTTATTTTATTTATATGGTATATACATGGCACATGAATTAATTTTCAAAAGGTTTGAATTTGTTTGAAAAGGGTGGTGCATAGATATGTTATTGGTACAACGTATGAGTTATTCCATATGGTACATGGCATTTGATTGCCGTTATAAATGATTTCTTTAGCTTTCATATGGGTCATTACTTGATTAGTTATGTGATGTGACAAGGGTTGATCTCCATGATTGAAAAGTTGATATGGTTTGTGGGTCGACGCTCACTTAGCATTGTTTCGAACACACTATTGGTTGATAAGGCATATGTGAATGGAATGTAGTTATGTTATTTGATTTGCGTCGAATCATGGACCATGAATGCAGTGCATCCTTTCTGGTCATGCATTGAATACGATGAGGCGTGGGCATTTAATCCACACTCCCGTGTTCATAACCTTGTTGATTTGGGGGTTTTTGAGGTTCATTTCATTTTGTTTTGGTTGTTGAGAGAGCTCGAGCTCTGGTTGCTGAGAAACCCTTACTCTTGGTGGTTGCTGTAACCGCTCTTGGCCTTCGACACTGGTATTAAAAGCACATTTTTACAAGGTATGAGCTCACAACCTGTTACCACATATAGTTTTCAATGGAAACAGGTTGTCCAAGTTTGTGGTTTGTATATGAAGCGTCCGAGCACAACATGCAGAGAAAATCATTTAGGGCTTAAAATACGAACATGCGGGCTCAATTTTGTGACGGTGGAGATCCCCTGTGAGGATCAGATTAGCGGCCCCCGGGTATTCACAGTTTCAGAATTGCACGAAGTATAGCGCAATGAAAAGCACCAAAGCCGGAAGCAAGATGAGTCGTTGATCTTGAAGGGAGCACATGGCGTCCGATCCAAGTGTTCGGGAGAATAAGCTTCAAGAGTTTTGAAACAGGGAGTGTGCAAAAGTCCCAAAGGCCCAAAGTTCTGAAGTAGATCTCGACCATCCGAATCCAGATTGCCACGCGTCATCAGATCTGCCACTCTAGGAGTTTTGAAACGAGAAACACGCCAATTTCTCAAAGCACCTTTGGATATGAGCGCCAAGTTATGGCCCGAGGTCACATGCAGAATGGAGCGATGGAGAGGAGTTGCGCCAAAGGCCAAAAGAACCTGTATTGGTCACAAAAGAGGATCTGCATGGCCTCGAGGTGCCAATATTGACTCGAAGAAGTTGTGGGAACCGCTTATCAAGACCTCACTTGCCTGTGCATACTGGTCCAGTTTTCTGAGTTAAAGAGATATCATCTTGAGTCTGCACCCATTTGACCTCTTTAAAATTATTTGTGACATACAAATTAATGGGTACTTGGCTTACTCTCTCTGCAATCAAAGGGTGACTTCTAGTGTTAACATTTCTGGTGCCGTTGCCGGGGATGAAAGTGAAGATATCTTCCCTGGGAGAACGACAAAGAGATTCTGATTCTGAAGGTGCATCAGATATTAGAAACATTAAAGATTGTAGCTTGCACCTGGCGACTCCACCATCAAAGACTCCATTGGGGAGAATCCTGTTGACAGAAAAATGACCATACCGAAGGGAAAGACCAGGTATCAGTCTATGATTTTTCTTCATGAAATCCTGTTCTTATTTATCAACTCATTTCTCTCTTTCCCTTCACATATAAAGAGGATTATCCTCTGCTTTGTATATTCAGATGACAATAAGCCTTCCTTCATTCATCCATCCTTGGAAGAAGAAGACATGCCCTCTTCTTGTGTTGTAGATGCCGATCCTGTGTCTTCACCTCAGCCTATTCATAAAAGTGAGATATGTATTGCATCTCCTCTCGAAATTGATCACCCTTGTAGCCTTGAGGAGGTTGAAAATGATTCACAGCCTTCTCATATCTCATTAACTCCTGTTGTTTCTGTTGAACCTCCCCATCCTCTTATTGAATCCCATATTCAACCCACAAGTTTTCAAGCTAAGATTAGAGACATGATGTTTAAGCCTCTAAGGTTGCCTCATCACCTGCATCCCTATCCTCTTTATTCCTTTGAGTATCTTCCTCGATTTTTTGGGGAGGATCATGTTACAGCTGAAAGGCACTTGGGGGCCTTTGAGAACTTTATTGATCAGTTTGAGATCGTTCATGATGATGTTACCATGAGTCCATTCTCATCATCCCTATTTGTAGATGTTGCTGTGTGTTTTAGATGTCTGGAGGTCGGTTCTATTGGTTCCTGGACCGAGCTATGCCATGCTTTTTTAAAGTGTTGGGGTGAGAACAAATCCCTTGATCAATACTGGTTTGAGTTTAATGCCTTGAGGAGAGGGGAAGAGGAAGCCTTGGATATCTTCAACAGGAGGTTTCACATCGTTTATCATAGTATGCCTGTGGAGATCAGACCCACAGAGACTGCTTCCATGGTGTACTATGTCATGGCTCAACATCTAGAGCTTGTACTTCTCCCAAGAGAAAGGAAATCTTCATCTTTAAGACATCTGTTTGAAGATGTTGTAGAGGTCGAAGAGAACATCAGGGCTAGCAAGAGGGTTCATAGGTAGGCATATCTTGAAAATTTGCATGTACATGAGCAAGAAGACTGCCAATCTGTTTCAGAGTTTGAGCAAGAAGATATTGAATATGAATCAGATCTGGAATAACAAAAAGGAAGTAGGTATGATTCATATTTGGAATCAGATTCTTCAACATTTTGCAAATTTTTCTATGGGCAGGAATGCATATCAATCTTATGATCAGTTTCGAGAACATTTTGAGCATCTAGCAGTGGCTGATTGCATATATAACTGTATGTTCTTGGTTGATCATAGTTATGATGTTCTAAATCCTGCTGCACCTTTATCTTGCAACCATTCTTATGAAGAAGAGACAACAACTGTTGATGATCAAGAGTTAGTTTCAAAAGAACAAGAGGGAATTTATTTGCAAGCAGAGAGAATTTTACAGAGGAGCAACCTGGTCTTCTAAAGCAGCCAGGATTCTGTCACATTATTCATGATCCCGTGGCGATATACATGGAGTCATACATTTCAAATTTTCTGAAATTTTCAAATTGCATTACTTCACCAATACTCACAGGTGAGTATTGTGTTGTAAAAGATTTCCAAGACCACACTATAGAGCCTTTTCCTTTATTAATTAGGGAAAAGCATTGGGTGGAAATCAACTATCCTAGACTCGTAGAAAACACAAAGCAACATGTAAAGAAGGAGGAGCTTAGTGGGTAGTTTATCTCCTATCGAGAACATGTAATTGAGCAGGTATCACCTGGTATCAACCAGCCTGCATTAGTTCTCCACCCACCTGTGCACTCTGAGAACATCACAAGACGGGTGAGCCGCAACAAAGGATTGGATTTAATTTCTTACCAGTTGAGCTCCCCCGATTTTAAATTTTGTGACCCCGTGGGATCATATATGGAGCTGTGTTTTCCAAAAGCATTGGAGCTTGCAGATTTATTCACCTTATCATCATTTGGGGGTATAGTCAGTGTTCCAAGCCATGTCCTTGTTTTGCTGTCATACTTCCTTAGCCTTTTGTGGATTATTTATAGTAAAGAGAAGGATCATATTACCAGACAGTCTAGGTGGCTATGGTGGAAGTTTGTTTTCACCTAGTGCTTTGTAAAAACCAGTTAGCTTAGGTTTTTGTACATAAATAAGCTCTATCAAGAGCATATGTGTTTGCTTTATGTCTGTAAGTAGAATAGTGTGCGGGTCCACCTGGATTCCTCAACATGATGTTTTTGAGAATGACTCCATAGCCCAATGCAGAAGGCGACTGGAAGTACTTGTTATTGGCAGATCACATGGAGCATGCCATCCTCTGTGGAGCCAAATGTTATCACATATAGTTGTCAAGGGCAACAGGTTGTCCAAGTTCGTGGTCTACACAGGAAGCGTCTTAGCACAACATGTAGATAACTCATTTCAAGCTTAAAATGCGAACATGCGGGCTCAGTTTTGGACGGTGGAGATCCCCTGTGAGGATCAGCTTAGCGGCCCTTGGGTATTCATAGTTTTAGAATTGCATGAAGTATAGCACCATGAAAAGAGCCGAAGCCTGAAGCGAGATGAGCCGTTGATCTTGAAGGGAGCATGTGGCGTCCGATTCAAGTGTTTGGGAAAATAATCTTTGAGAGTTTTGAAGTAGGAAGTGTGTAAAAGTTCCGAAGGCCCGAAGTATCGAAGAAGATCTCGACCATCTGAATCCAGACTGCCATGCATCATCAGATCTGTCACTCCAGGAGTTTTACTTTGAGAGTTTTGAAATGAGAAACACATCAAATTCCCGAAGCACCTTTGGATATGAGCGCCAAGTTATGGCCCGAGGTCACATGAAAAATGGAGCGATGGAGAGGAGCTGCACCAAAGGCCAAAAGCGCTCGTATTGGTCACAGAAGAAGATCTGCATGGCCTCGAGGTGCCGTGATTGACTCGAAGAAGTCGTGGGCACCGCCTAGAACATTCATGGGTGTCAGGCCTCGTTCCGATCTCGATGAAGGTAGTTAATGGAAATGGGGGTGGTGGTTGAGACCTCGTCTCACCCCATAAATGGAAAACAGGCTGAGGATGGCCGTGAGTGCAGATTGACAATCCGAATTTTCCTTCTGGACGAATTTTTCTGCAAAACACATAACTGAGGTGAGCTTGCGTTTGACATGAGAAGCCCTACACAGTCTGACAGAGCAGGCACCGACTGAAAAATTTAAATGTAGTGGTCCAATCACTCTCCTGGTAGTTGCAGCAGTTCTGAGTATATATGCTCAGTTTTGATATTTTGTTATGGTCGATGGTTGAGATAGACTCCCGCATTGTAAAGCTTTGATGAAATCTCTAGTTATCTGTTATGTATTAGGATTTGAGATTTCCTGTTTAATATAAGTTAGCATCTTTCCATCTCTTTGTAAAAGCTATGTTAGAACACTCGAGCATGGAGGATCCAATCGAGGGTCATATGTTGTTGTTATGAAGGTTTTATTTCAACAATATTGTGACCAGTTTTAATCAGTTCATTTTGTTATCTTTTTCCCTCTCACACTGAAGAGCTCGGGCATGGATGATCCAGTCGAGTTGTTGTAGCTGCATCGTGATGTATGTTTGATCATTGTGCTGTTATGACTGCGTTTCTTAAATATACTTCAGTGTCTAAAACTTTGAATCCAAGAGGATCTTGTGTTTGAGTTTTTCCTCCTTAGGCTGCTGGAAGACCTGATGTCCATAGCAGACCTCTACATTCTCCTCACAAAGTCTTCCTTCTATTCACCTTTAATCCAACTTACTGACTGAATTTGATCAAGACCTCACTTTCCTGTGCATACCAGTCCATTTTTCTGAGTTAAAGTGATATCATCTTGAGTCTGCACCCATTTGACCTCTTTAAAATGATTTGTGACATACAAATTAATGGGTACTGGGCTTACTCTCTCTGCAATCGGAGGGTGACTTCTAATGCTAATACAACCTATCCTACATCTCTTACAAAACATTTATCTTTTTACGGATTAAATTTTGGCTCTGGTAGCAGACTATGTGCATAAAAATGTTTTCTTTCCCTACTCTGTCATTTCTTGAATAAAATAAGGGAGAATATTGTTGTTTGTTGAGAATTCATTGAAGCTTTGTATTTATGTGTTCATACTCTCTCTTTCCATTTGTTATGAATGTTCGAGAAAGTTTTTGAAACGTTTTTGGTGGTTTTTGGAATGAATTAAAAGAACCCATTATAGCCTCATGAATAAATAATGTGGGTTTTTGAACATGAGTTCAATAAACCATGTTCTGGGCAAATTTCGACCTGTTTTTTATTGATCTAGGCTATATTTTAGTCAATTTTATTTTTAAATGAAATTGGGTCAAGCCATTTATGTGTTGGATCTTACAGGGTTGAAGTCATATCCATTAATTTGAAATGCATGTAGTTTAGTTGATGTCTTTTCTAGTTGAACTAATGTTCTAAGCAGTCGAACTTACTATTTGTTTTGACATTGTAGTCGAACTTACTGTTTGTTTTGACATTATTTGACTCCCATGTCGAACTTGAATGCAAACTTAGTTAGTATATAATCTTTAAAAATAAAAAACGGGTCAGGCCCATTTTATGTTAACCATTTTGAACCCATGTCTTCGAAGCCAGTAGGATTGAACCCATTTCTGCGTTGAAGTGCATGAAAATAGGTTGGTGCATCGTTATTCGTTTGTTTTTCATGAGGCCTTGTGCCTTCAATTGGAACTATTTGAGTTGACAGAGTTTGTTTTAAGTTTTGGCTCCGATCAAGTATAATTTGAACCTGTATGCAATTTGAGAGATGGCTCTTAAGCCTCAAGATTATTTGTTGGCTAGATTGGTTTGAACATGCAATGTTATTAGTTGTGGTGTTGGCGGTAGTTTGTGAATACAATGTTGATTGTAAATAGACCCAACCCCATTATTTATTTACAGTTGAAACTAATATTGAACCTAGGATTCGACAGACTCGAACCCGTATCTATTTAAATGAATGCTGGAYGATGTTTCTTCCATTCGAGCTGTTGTTCTTCTTGGCCTTACTTTCTTCAACTTAAACGATTTTTGGTTGAAAAAGTTTTAGACTTGGTTGAGTTTTTATGTGGATGCGGATGTGGTTATTTCTTGGCATATTTTAAACTTTTTGGGTTGAATTGTYTATCATGCACAGAGTTTGAACAACTAAAGGGATGCATGCAATCATTTATGGTGAGCATGCTGTTGTAATTAAAGCTCATAATACTCTAGTTTCAATTGGATATTATTATATTAACCCTCTTAAAAGATTACTTTAGGAGTACAATGGTATAGAGTTAATGATAAACCTATGGATTAGTGCTACTCTTCATAATGTTTTTTTGATCAATTCTGACTGTTGCATGAGTAAACATGAATATAAAAGCAAGTAAATCTCATATTGAAGACACAATATACATGCGTTCAATTATCATGGAATGATAAACATGTTACTTGTAATGACTGATATTTTGGATGGCATAAGAAAAGATAATTGGTTGAGGTCTTATGTTTTAAGGGATTGTTATATATAATTTCATGATTCCCTCATACATATAATTTTTCACAAGCTATATTTCCCAATCCTACTCATAAAATTCCATTTTCCATTTTGTTCCTTGTCTATATAATTGAAAGATGAAAACACGGATGCCTTTCAGATTGATAGAAAAAGTAATCAACATGATGAATGATGGGCATAATTCAATGATTATTTACAACATACTATATGATTTGGAATGGTTTGAAGGATGACTGGTTTATAGACATACATTAGAGTTTTAAATATTGAACAATTTATCATGCATTCCTATCATATTATCACTTTTTGCAAATTATTTCTCTTTTATCATATTCCGAGCCATGGAAATATCCTTCTCCACACACTTCCCTATTCAGATTTTGAAAAGAAAATGGTCTTTGCAAGTGAAGAGTTTCAGATCAGATTTCAAATTTTAAATAAGAGTTTGGTGTTTGCAAAGTTTTACTAATATCCTTGCATTCACTTTTCCTGTTCATTTCCTTTTTGTGCTGCATGGTTGTGTTACTCTCAGTAGAGGCAGTAACCAGTCTGACAACAAAGGTAATAGGGGAAACATGGGTAGAGGGCCCAATGCATTTTGGCAGAGAGGTAGAAACATGAGGATGATATTTTCCATCCACTTTGATGCAAAGTTTGAGGAATTTAATTAGTTGGTTAAAACTGGTTACTTGAACCTCGCGGGACACCCAACCTTTCAGCCCCATTAGCCACAAGCTAGACCCCATGTTCATCCTAATGATCTTCAACCTCATCCTAGTATCACCAATATCTCTGATCAACCTCAAATGCAAGCTCAACCTTTAATCAACGATGGCTGGAACAATGCACCTATTGGTCCTCCTTATGGTGTTGGTCATTGGCCAACCATGTCATTACCTCTCCTTCCTCCACCTCCTTTAGTACCAATTAAATTGGTTTCTTTAGTTTCTTCACATGTACTAATGCAAGTGGACATCGGTGGTTGCCCACCTATTCCACTGGCTCCAATTATAGTTTCCATCTTGGCAGTTTTTCGGGTCCCAAACTTCCAGGGTTGTTTTGAGGCTTTAAACAACGTTTTTTTGACTTGGTAGCACCTAATTATTTTCAATTGAGATGTATGGATCTATTTATAATATGTACTCATCGGATAGAACTTTTTGATGGGGTACCGAGCACCTCAAATGGAGATTGTATGTAAAAGTTTCACCCTCAGAAAGTTGACGTATCAACTACCTCCATCAGGGCCCACAAACCTTTTGGCGTTTCATCTTCTAGGGTTAGGGTTTTGGATGTTTAAGGTTTTATCATTTATGATTTATGTTAAAAAGGCCTTTGGAGCCTCATTGTAATTAGTTTCTTGTGAATGAGCGTAGTTGACACATCTCTCTTCAGAGATAAGCTACCACCATTCTAGCTAGCTTGTGTGCTTTGCATTTTATAGTATTTTGTATTCTAGACAGTCATTGCTAGAATCTGAGTTTTACTGTATTACTGTATTCCTTGAGTTATCTATGTGTATCTCATTGTTATATCTCTATTATATTTCTTCCTTCATGTCGTTCTCAAAATAATCTGGATCAATGGTATCAAAGCAGTTTTCTCCTTGTCGTTCTTAGTGCATGTCCCCGACAAGGTTAGGGTATAAAGAGTTGGGTCTCAAGCTTGTTTCTCTCAAGGAAAATTGCTCTCGCCCACTAAAGCAACCTCCCATGGTGGAATAAAAGAGGGATGATGGAGCAGGAGATCCTATCAAAATGTTGCTCGAGGAAAGCCTCGTGCGACAGAGGAATGAGATGATGGATAATTTCGCCCAGATCGTTCGACAACTACCGACAACAACAAAGACATCTTCAACCAACAATCACTTCATAGGTACAATGCCCTTTAAAGTACAAGATAAATTTGATATTTATTTATTTGAAGGCCAGATAGATGCCGATGCTTTGGAAAAATGGTTAAGTTTTCTAGAGGGTTATCTCTTTATCCAAAAATTTTCCAACAGTGAAAAAAATCACCTTCGTGCTCCTTAAGGCCCTTCCCTATGTTAGAGATTGGTGGGAGACTTATTGTGAGAAACATGTCGAGGATGAGTCTGCAATTTTTGGGCCAAGAACCACTTGGGTGGATTTTTTTGATGCCCTCAAGGAACAATATTACCCTGTTGGAAACTATGATTACCAATACATGAGATGGACCACACTGCATCAAGAAAGGGGCCAAAAAATGCCAGAGTTCACAAATACCTTTCATACCTTGCGCACCAAGATGGGTATCAAATAATCTGAGTGCCATATGGTTCTCAAATAGCATGGGGATCTACATAGGTACATTTACATTCAAACTGAAATGGAGTTTCTGGACATCTGGTCATTGGGAGTCGCTTATTGATATGTTGTCAAAATCAAGTAGAAATTTAAGAAACAAAACAAGTGGGAGTTCAGGTCTATAAATCCGTAATAGCTGAAGTATGGTAAGGGTGGCCTTAACTCCCAGGGAAAAGGTTAGAGTAAAAATGACCAGTCCTAGGACAACCAGTCCAAGCCACCAAAAAAGAAGGGTAATGGGAAGTTGAAGAAGGAAACTGGAAAGTGGTGCGAGTTTCACAAAATCCCTTGACACAATATGACTGAATGTCGCTCCAAACAATCATTGTTGGCTGAGACAAAATCCTTAGGGTTGGATGTTGACCCAGAATCTAATTCATAACTAGAAAGGGTAAAATGGATCATTGATGCAGAACCTAGTGTCACCATCGCTCCCACAAAATTCCATCCAAAGGAATTAGAGGGGCCTGAAGAAGGGGAGTGTTTCTTCATCTCACAAATGTGGGGGAAGGGGACCCCACTCCATTTCATTGTTGACAACGATAGCTAGGAGAACATAATATTAGGATATGTCATCAAGAGGTTAAACCTGACAATGACATCACATCCTCAACCATAGACCATCAGTTGGCTCAACTAGGGATGAGACATCCAACAATGTTGCCTGCACTACAACATCAAAACCTTCAAATATGAGGCATTGTGTGATGTTTCCCCCTTTAAAGTTTTTGATGTTTTGTTAGGACAACCATATATGTGGAAGTGTCATGTTTTTTATGAATCTAGGCCCTGTAGTGTCATTATTACTTTGGGAGATGAACTCTATAGAGTACCGAAGGCAGTCTCAACCATTGCAGTATCTTTGATCTCTACGAAGCAATGCAAAAAGGTGGTCTCTCAAACCAAGAGATTTTTCCTCTTTATGGTTCGGTTAGAAGGTGAAGGAAAAGTCACTACAACCGCCAAAACCTCTACATGGGGTCTCTCTACACAAAAACAACAGGTGAGCACAAATACATATTTGCCTTGCCCACTAGGGTGCCTTTGCACTGTCAGGTAAAGCAATCAATTTATTTGACACTATATGCATCTCTGCCTAATGACCCTATGCACACGTATTATGTTATGGAGAATGAAGAAATGAAATGCCAAATCTAAGAGCTAATTCTGAAGGGCCACGCTATACCAAGCTCCTCACCTTGCGGGAACCCAATTGTTTTGGTATGGAAGAAGGAAAAGACATGACAAATTTTTATTGATTACAGATCCATGAACAAGATCACAGTAAAGAACCAATACCCAATCCCCCATAGTAATGATCTTATCAATCAACTCAAGGGAGCCAAGTTTTTTAGTGAGATTGATATGAAGTCAGGATACCACCATGTGTCAATTGAGCAAAATGATGTATGGAGGACAACCTTCAAGTCTAAAGAGGGTCTCTTTAAGTGGTCGGTCATGCCTTTCGGCTTGACTACTGCCCCAACCACATTCATCTAGATGATGGATGACACATTGCGATCATTCACAAACTCCTTTGTGGACGTATATCTGGATGACATCCTCATATTGAACAAAACTTGGTAGGAACATTTGAATCATATTCAACAGGTCTTAGGAACCCTGTGAAAACACAAGTTATATGCCAATTTGGAGAAGTGTTCCTTCGGCATGTACAAAATCCAATATTTGGGATACATTGTGGATGACTGAGCTTCACAACTTCTTGGGCCTCACCAAATTCTACTGCCGACTTGTGTTGGGATTCTCTCATATTGCTTGGGCCCTAATCCAGGTGACCAAGGGTGGAGCGAAGGCCAAGTTTGTGTGGGATGCATCCCAACAGAAAACATTCGAGGGTTTGAAATTCTGCCTCTGCTCAACACCAGTCCTTATTCTACCAGACCTGCAAGAACCATTTGAGATTGAGATAGATGCTTTAGATTATGCTATTGGTGTAGTCCTCACTCAACATGGGCATCTGGTAGCCTATCATAATGAAACACTATCAGATGTTATTCACAGATACCCTACCTACAAGAAAGAGATGTATTCCATTGTGCCAATATGTCAAATGTGGAAGCATTACATTTTGGGGAAGGAAACGATGATCCAAACTGATCACGGGCCTCTGCAATTCATGCAGACACAAGGAAAGTTACACAATGTCTGTCATCGGAAGTGGTCCACATACCTATAGAAATTCCACTTGAACATCAAGTATAAGAAGGGAAACACCAACCATGTCACATTTTGCCTTAGTCGACCCCTGGTTGTGAGATTAACCACATTTCTTAACTCATGTGGGCACGGGACATCCGAGTGGCCACAATTATACAATACCGACTCTGACTTTGCTGTTTCCTATCAAACCTTTAGCATAGGTAAAAAAATTTTAAACTTTCATCTCCAGGATCGATTGTTATGCCATCTGAGCCATTTCTGCGTTCCTTCAAGCGAGCGTGTAAAACTGATCTAGGAAGCTTGTTATAGTTGGACAACAAGACATTTTGGTGTAGAAAAAAAATGGCAGTATTGAAAAAGCATTTATATTAGCCGAAGGTTTGACAAGATGTATGGAAGTACATTAGATCTTGCACTGCCTGCACCATTGCCAAGCCTGCCATCAAGAAACAAGGCCTATACACCCCTCTAACTACTCCATATAGGCCTCGGGAGTCCATCTCCATGGATTACATGTCCTTTCTGCCTTCAACCAAGCATGGGAATGATTGTGTCTTTGTGGTTGTTGATCAATTCTTTAAGATGGCAGTATTTGGCACCTTGCAAGAAGAGCATCACAGCTGAGGTCACTGCCAAGCTCTTCTTTGATCATGTTTGGGTTAATTTTGGGCTCCCATGAAAGATTATATCAGATCGATATAGTAGGTTCCTGAGCACATTTTGGTCTATTCTATGGGCAATGATGGACACCAAGATGACCAAATCGACTGCCTTCCACCCACAGACTGATGGACAAACAAAGGTAGTCAATCGAATGATTTTCCATATCCCGAGGATGTACAATTCCAAACATCCATGCATATGGGATGAAATCCTTACTTATGTTCAAAATAGCTACAACAAATCCCTCCACAACTCTATTGGCCACAACCCTTATCATGTGTGCTAGGGGTTCCAACCATTGGCCCCCATTGACATAACTCTATCCATTGCAACTGCACAAGAAAAGTCCTCCCATGCTTAGAACAAGTTTGATCGAGCACCCAAATTTGTTGAGCAAATCCAATTCATGCAACATCAAGTTCATGATATTTTGCAGAAATCCAATGCCAAGTACAAGTAACACCACGATGAGCATCGAGTACTGCACAAGTTTCAGGTGGGAGATAAGGTATGGTTGCACCTACATAAAGAGCGCCTAATAGGGACCCATCAGAAGATATGCCCTCTTATATATGGGCCTTACACCATCACCAATGATGTGGATGAGAATGATTTTTAATTAAGTATTCCTCCTTTCCTTGGCTTTCACTTGGTATTTAATGTGGAACTGCTTTGTCCATATTTTCCACCTCTCTTCGACACTTCAGATGCAGCTGAGCACTTGGCCCCTACATAACTCAATCCTGACTACATTGAAAAGGAGATAGTTGATTGGATCATAGACACCAAGACGAAGGGAACCCACCAGTAGACCATCCAACTCTATCGGTTCGTCAAAGCAGGGCAATTTCTTCATCAGGGCAAGTGGCTCACCAGGATTTAGATTTAGTAGAAGTTTCCCCATTTGATGGAGGAACTTGACGCAATGGAGATCATTTATTCCTAAGGGGGCATGCCAGATCCAGGTGGACATTAGTGGTCTCTCACCTATTCCACTGGCTCCAATTATAGTTTCCATCTTGGTAGTTTTTCTATACTTTTTCAGGTCCCAAACTTCTGTGGCCATTTTGAGGCCCTAAACAACGTTTTTTTGACTTGGCAGCGCCCAAAAGATCGCTATTGGAATGTATTGGGCCATTTATAATATGTAATCCTTGGCTAGACCCTTCTGACAGGGTACCGAGCACCCCGAACATAGATCATATGTAAAAATAGCACCCTCGGGAAATTGACGTAACAACTACCCCCATTGGGGCCCACAAACCTTTTAGCGTTTCATCTTTCGGGATTAGGGTTTTGGATGTTCACGGTTTTCCCATTTATTATTTATGTTAAAAATTCCTTTGGAGCCTCATTGTAATTATCTTCTTGAAAATGAGCGTAGCCAACACATCTCTCTTCAGAGACAAGCTACCACCATTCTAGCTAGCTTGTGTGCTTTGCATTTTACAGTATTTCGTATTCCAGACAATCATTAATAGAATATGAGTTTTACTATATTATTGTGTTCCTTGGAATATCTCTGTGTATCTCATTGTTATATCTTTGCTTTCATGTCATTCTCAAAATAATCCAGATCATGTGCATTTAACTCAGCTCCCGAAAAATTACAAATCCTTTGCTATTGAGCCACAACCAAGTAGGGGAAAATGGCCTGCCACATCAATCAATTTAGAATCCTCTAAAATATATGCCTACATTATCATTTCCTTGCCACTTAGACTTGAGTATGGTGTGAGAAATATCACCTTTGATGACATGCACTCGAAGATTTCAAAGGGTGAAGAGAAGAAATCTGCAAATGTAGATTTGATCAAACATAGAGCAACTTTGTCAGAGGGGAGTGGATAGAGACATACAACTTCACACAATATATATGATTTTTGACTTTATTTTATTTTCATGGTGACATCAGTTTGACTTTGAGGCACATATCTTTTTGGAAAACTAATAATATTATTATTTTTGAAGAAACTAATATCTTGCGTTAAAGTTTTGGTAGTTACAATTGTCTATTATTATGAGGAATGCTTATTTCAGTTGTTGTTTATGTTTATTTTTTATATGTGCATAATGCATGTTTATGATTATGGAGGAATAAGGTAATGGTTGAAAAATTAAATAAATAAAGACATTACAAAGGGGCCCCACCTATTAGTTATTATATATATTTATTATTTATCTTTATCATAAATATACTTGTCATATTATTAACTAAATTATTTAACTTTAGTAACCAAAGGTAGTTGAACTACTTGAAAACTACCCTTTGAAGAATAAACAAAAGAAAAGAAGGACAAAGAGGACATGAGAAATTAGATAGATATACTTTTGATAAAGTTTTCTCTTGTTTCAAGTGAGATTTTTGATATTCATTCTTTCATTTTCTGAGTTTTATGAGAGCCGAATCCTCTTTTTGAGATCACGATTCTAAAGGTGGTGAAGAATAAAGGACTAAGAAGCATAGACTTTTGACATGCTTAATAAGGTCATTCATTTATCTTGGAAATATGTTTAGTTTCATTAGAATTTTTGAATTCATTTTCAGTTCTGATTGAGGCTATTTTACAGAGTCAAGACTTGATGAGCTTGTGGCTTGGATTGATCTGGTTTATTTTAGTCTTGGTCTTTTTTCTTTCAGAAATTAATTGTCTTTGTATGATTTTAAATACCATACTAGACTTCTAAGTCTGATTCTGGTCCATACCCTTGCAGGGGTTTGTAAAGAGGAATTTAGTTGTAACTCGGAAAAAAATATCAATAATAAAAATCTGGTTTCTTCTCAATTGAGACTCGTGGTTACTGGTTTTCAAATGTATGTGTTCTTTATTTATTCATTTAAACTTTTATAAGATTTATACATAAACATTTTTGCTTTTTTTTAGCAAACCATACAATTTGATAAATAACATCATCCCAAGAACATATTTCTTGAGGGTTGGTTGATAATTTTGAACAGGCTATAAGCCCAGGGTAACATTCCTGCCTATCTCACCTAGCCTAGTGAGATTCAAAAATGGTTGAGTGAGGAATTTCCATTCCTCTCCTCAACATGGGGTTTTGATACCCATGGTTCATCAATATTGACCAACAAGAACCCCAAGGCGTTGACATATTCAATCTTTAGTCTAGGACCAAAGACGATCGCACCCGAGACACCATCAAAATCACAGAGATCGATAATCTTATGTCGGATGTGAAGTGACCATGCATACATGAAAACCTCTTAGGTATAAATACATTCATTTGTCTATAACTAAATAACATAGTAGTATGCATTATAAAGTAAAGTAGATATACACTCAAAGCATAACACATATTAGATTACATATATAAAGGACTTTGTATTTCATTCATTAGCTTCAATTGCATTCAGTTACAAAAACCCATAACAAAGATCTGTGTCATGCACTCTCAACTCTTTTCTTCATTCATACACAATTTTAACTCTATTATAGACACATGCAAGACTTAGACAAAAATGGACATGGAACTCTATCTTTCTATTCCAATGGACTCTCATGTTACAATCATGAACCCTTTGTTACAATGCTCTGCTCTCTCTTACAATGCCCCAGTCCCTTGAGTGAAGAAAATACCCACATGCTTTATGTGTCTACATGCAGCCCCAAAATCTTCCTAGAGCATGGAAATCCTAACTAACTTGCCAACTCATCCATATCTTTGCGCATGATCATTCGGGTTGTTATAATACTTGATTACAAAATATTCTCGAAGATATGCTAAGATTCGCTACATGTGATCTTCTTTTTGATTCCTTGTGCACAATACATAATTGGGTTGGTGCATGCGATATTCTTTTTGTTGGTGCTGATGTTGATACTTCATGGCGCCACACACTGTATCTTCATGGGCATGCGTAGTGTTGATTTGTGGTGCACACACAACTCCCCCAAAACCTTGGGTGCCAATAGGCCCCCAACATTATTAGTTGGCTTGCCCTCGAGCCAACAATGTTATTTATGGCTGAGTAGAGGTAGTTGACGACGCTGTCGTCATGAGTTCCTGGTTGAACTACTAAAATTGATTGTCAACATCGTTAAAAGTGTCCCACAACCTCCGTGTGAGTTGGAAAACCTCATTTACATCTGTTTCTATAACCTCTAGGAACTAAGGGTTACGATGCTCCATTTGTGCTAGCATTGGATCTGCCGCTAAGTGTGCCAATGCTAATTGGTTGTAATATGCCTAGGCTTTGTTGACCAAGTCGAGTATTATGCCAGAGATATTTTGTTGTTCCAAATGGGCTGCGGTAATTTCTTGAGTTTTGTTGGCGATCACTATCATTGCTACTTGTCGCTCACTTGAAGGTTAGGATGACAATGCATTCTGTTGTTGTGAAACCTCTACTTCTATGGTTCAGATATGTTCATCAATGGCACAAATTTCTGGTGGATTCTAGAGTTGAGTCCAGAGTTTGCAGTTATACTCGATGAGTCTTGCAAATTCATTGATTTGTGCTTGTCCCTTCTTCATTACTTCCTTTGCCACGACGATCTTTTGTTGCAACTCTTTGTTATCAGGGGTGTGTCGCTTGAGATTCTTGCGAAGCTCAAGATTTTAAGTCTAGAAAAACTAAACGCACTCCCTGACCACGTGTAGTTTGTGAGGTGCATGTATGTTTGGATTATTAGTCCATGGCCTTGGTAACTGTGCATAAAATTCATCCACAACAAAGATGACTTCTTTTTGGACTATTAGCGTCATTTTACAATGGGATTTACTTTTAGTGTGCACATTGACTTTTGCGACAAGGAGTGTTTTGAATCTTGAGCTCCTGATGTGTAGCCTCTACCTATTGATGTTCCTGCACTTCTTGTTGATGCTTGACCTGAGTGCCTTTATGCACAACAATTTCTAGCTCATGTTGTTGTTGCCGTTGTTCATGCAATTGGCTGAGGGCCTGATGTCTATCTTCAAGCTCTATCATGATTGTGGTCATAAAAGTTTGCATGTCCTGTGTAGGCACCTACACTAGTTGAAGCTCAACACTAATCGAGTCAAAAGAAACAATATCTAATGGAATGACCTGTTGTACTCTTCTTTGGCTACTGTCCCTGGATTTTGTTATCTATTGTGGCCGAGGTGGTGAAACAATGGCCAATTGTTCAAAAAGATTGTCAAATTAACATGAAACCTCTTTCTATATCACTTGTTGTATCATTAATTGTCCCTTGATCTCTTTGACTGAGCCCAATATGGTTGTGACAATTTTCCTTGCTTGTCTTACCAGGGTACTAGTATCTAACCCTTTACTTTTAGTTGTTTGTCATCACTTGCTGGGAACTTGACTAGGTGGCATAGTGTGTTGCATGGATGGCACATGGAATCCCTCCTCGATGGGAGTAGACTCCAATGGGGGAGTGGGTGTGCATTCTTCACCTGTGTTAGAATCTAAATTGATTGGGGCTGGCCCTTCTAGAGTTGAGGGCTATTTCCACTTGGGAGTTCCATCTTGGTCAACCTTAGACTTCTCTTTCGTATGCGATTTCTTGTATGTGGGTCACTTTCCTTTTCCTTTGGAGGTGCCTTCCTTTCACTGCATGGACCCTGATGCCCGTTCTTTCTGTCGGGATGCTACTACAAACCTTTTATTCTTCTGGTTCCTCTTTGTCCTTGTTTCGAGCTGTCCTTGCTCTTCTTCAAAAGGAGGTTTAAATTAATCATCCCATTCTTCGACACCCTATTGGATGTCTTCTTCCATGATACAAAAGGGAAGCACGATGGTTGTCGCTTGCTTGTATGCACATGGATAAATAAAAACATTATGGAAATCACATTCGAATTGAAGGTGTTGAGTCATAATTTGTCACCTACTATAAAAGTTCACAAATAATTGTGAAGCATATATATATACATATATTAAGAAATATTAATATCTTCAATAGGTGGGGTCCCATAGGAGAAAACAAGGAGTGATTATTTCGTAGCATTACATTTCCTTTAGCATATTGGCATATCATCATTTTCAGTTGAGGCATCATTTCAGTTATGGTGCTAAGATCAATGGTTTAATGATTCTAATTTTCTTATGATGTTTTATGAATGTATATGTTTGAATCATGCAATTGTTTTGCATTGCTAGTAAGTGTGATTATGTGGTAGTTTGTGAAGACATCCGACTACGATAGAAATGACATCTAATGGGTTGCAAACATACTCTTTTCTCAAATTACGACAATATTAAACATGATATCCATGAAATTATTCATTGGCAAAGAACATGGTCCTTATGTTCTTATGTGATCATTTGCCAAGTGAATTAGAAGTTTTGTTGTTCATACTTTGAAATTCAAGGTATCTCTCTCTCTCTCTCTCTCTCTCTATATATATATATATATATAGACTTGGCATTTTTCATGTGGCAATGAGCAATGCTATAAGTGATCAATATAATGGCAACTTATAGAATTTTGGGGTTTTCAAACTTATGTATATGAGTTGGTTTGGAATTATATTAAAACATACATGGGAGATGGTTAATCAATGCATATGCCATGTTTGATATAAGGATTATGGTCATACCATTTGGTTTTCTCACATGCAAATAATATGGGTATAAGTTTGGACCAATTAAACTTGGCACATTCACGCGCTGCATGAGATGAATGCTTATCATAGTGCATAAGCATGAGTTTAAAGGTTGAAATGTTATGGTTTTTGATAACATTTAATATGAAATCAATATGAATTAAAACCTGTGATATAGTTAATGGTTGGAATATCAATGTAATGGGAATGAGCTGGCCATGCATTGAAAATGAGAGGACGTGGGCATTAATGTACATAGGCCCATACTTTACCACCTTTACCAATGAAGGTTATTGCCATTTCATTTTGGTTTTTGGTCTGTGGAGAAAGAGCTACAACTCGGCTTTGGAAACTGACCTCCTCATGTTCGTTGCTGCAACCGTCTCGACCTCCATAGCTGGTATAAAAAATGATCTTTGGACAAGGTATGTACTCGCTAACTTATAAACATCCTTTGTAAATATTTTGTTAGAAAATGAAGTAGTCGTGGCTCTAAATTTGCTGGTAATGAGTGTGAAAGACTTTCTTTTCCCCTACCTTCCGCTCTTGAAAATAATTTTTTCTTGTAAGTTTGAATGAAATTTGTGGGTTTACTTTCAAAAACAAGTATGTTTACTCTCTTATGTATATGTTTCTTCTCCTAAGTTCACATTATTATTTCTCATTATTCCTGAAATATGTTTGAAAAGCATGGGCTGTGGGGAAAATCAGTCGAACCCATTTCTATTATGGTTGATATTTGCTAAGTCCCGACCTGGGTTTGAACTTCAATTTGTAAATGGTTTGTTCATTGTGGGAGTGAATATATATGAAATCAACATTGGGAGTACCCTCTGTCTCTTTGGTTCAAACCTTACTGGTATGAATGAGTTTGTGTAAGCTTCATTGAGACTGTAATCATTATAAATTGAGTCCATTTACTTGTTCAGTTTTCTAGCTCTGTTCTGTTTGAGCTCTTGGTTAACCTGTTAGAGTAATTCTTATTTCATTTCTTATTTATCATGGAAACAAAGCATGTCCTGTGCTCACCATTAACTCTGTTCTTTGTGAAATATTGAGGCTGCACATCCATGTTTTCTTCTCGTGACTACAATACTAAGCATGTTTTTCTATTTTGACTGGCATACCAACCTTTACATTATTTTTAAACCAATGGTCCCAAATAGCCATGGTTATGAGAACTGGGTTTGCTAAAACAAATAATATTGGATAGCTTGTGGGACAATTTCCAACTTGCTATTCATGAGGCATTTGATATTCAAGTACTATATGGGGTTTGAGAATAAATATATTTGAAAATAAAATGGGATAAGAAGGCATGATAGCCAAGTGAAATTTTTACTTGATTTTGATTACATAAACTAGGTATTTATCCATTCATTATTTTACCATTTTCCATACAATACTCCCTATTTTCCCAGTCATATTTTATTTCATTACAAATCCATGTCTTTCCCCCCTTGTTTATGTAGTTTAAAATATTTGTTAAGAGAAGCTATAAAGAGGATCTATTAAAGATTTATTCATTATGGTAAACCTGTATATGACATTGAATTTACTTTTTGGTTTCAATATGATACATGGGCAGTTTAATATATTGATTTGGTTGCTATAAACTCAGATTATATTCAATTTTGAAATATAATAGTTGGTGAAAAGAACAATCTGGGAACACGATGGTTGTTTTGACAAATTGTTTGGAACTTTTTCAAAAGAATTCCATACAGATTATTAATTCTACTATGGAAAAGTGTATAGTGCTATGAAGATAAATGATTGACTATACACGAACATTGAACATACATTTTTCATTCATTCCTTTCATTTCATGTCATTTTTCGCAAATTAAACTCCCTTTATTATTTTATCCTTGTCATATATTTATTTATTTTCACCCATTCCACTTGTTCAAAAGAGATAATAAATTGTTCATATGAAAAGAATTTTACAAAGAAGTATACAATTCATATTTTGAAAAGCAAAATAATGAGAAGGATGCTTGTCAAATTATGGATTTTCTTCCTTTTTTACATTATTCCTACTCATTTTCCCCTTGCATGCTTGAATTATTGGGCTATTCTCAGAGCCATAGCTAAATCAATTTAAACAAAATTGTAACATATGTTTACTATGTTGTGTCTTGTATTTTACTTTAAGAATTTTGCACTAATTGGAATGATGATGGCAATTAGATGAGATTTTTTCAGTCGAGGAAGTAACATAGGTGAAAATAGAGGAAATATAGCCATAAGGGGAAGATTGCCAAATGTATTTTGGCAATAGGGGAGACACAAGAGAATGAGGTTTTCCATACACTTTGCTGCTTATTTTGAATAGTTTAACTAGCTGGTACAAAATGGACATCCAAACCTTGGTAGGAAGCCAACATTTCCATAGCCTACAACTCCTCCCAATCCTCCCCTACAAGCACGTCCTAACATTATAGATTTTCTTGAGCCCCTTGTGTATCCAACCAACGATGGTTGGGACAATAATCATATAAATACTCCCTTTGGTATAACTCATTGGCTCGATAACCCTTTTCCTCCTCCCCCTCCTATGCATTATGTACCACATGTTACCTCTGCTACCTCCATGGCCCAATCACTTCCCAAAAATTACAAGGTGCCTCCCAATGAAACCCAAATTGACACAACATGCCAACTCACGTAGCTCAAAAGAATCTCAATCCTCCTCCATACATTCCAAATAGCCTTCAGCCAAAGCAGAAAGTGGTAGGAGAGAGATCAACTTCAGTGAAATGCACCCCAATATAGTAAAGCTAGAATTGAAAAAGTCTTATTATGAGGACTTTCTCAATCTGAGGCCAAATGTGTTGGAAGGAAGAAAGGAAAGAGAGGAGTCATTAAAAAAGAAATACCCTGATTTATTTTAATTTGTATTATGACACTATTACTTAGACACTTGATACACATTTGAGATGGAAAATAAATACATGATATTATTTTGGGAACTTTAAATATCATGTCATTTTGATATTTTTGGGACATACAAGTTTGCTGATTTGGTATCATTTGAATGGGCCACTTATTTTGATATACTTCATGATGCTGATATATTCTTAGTATTTAATCATTTTTTGGAGTTATAAGGGAAATTTTGGAAATAAAGAAACGAATACCTAGTGGGATTCCACCTATTATTTAATATTTATTACCCTTATAATAAATAAACTTGTCTTCTTCTAAATAAATTTATTTAATTTTCTAAACAAAAGGCAGTTGAACTACTCAAACTACTTTGTGAAGATATAAAAGAAGGAGGGCAAGAAAAAGAAGGCATGAGAAAATAGAGAAGTAAAACTTCTAATAATTATTTCTCTAGCCTCAAGTGAGAATACTACATATCCATTCATTCCATTATGAGTTTCATTAGAGTTGAGTTATCCTGTTGATAATAGGGTTATTCTGAAGGTGGAAAAAGAAAGGACTAGGAAGCATTGACATGTGATATTCTCCAAGGCCATTCATTCTTCTTGAATTTCTTTTTAGTTTTAGTTGGAAGTTCTGAATTCATTTTAGTGCTAATTGATGCTCGTTTTGCAGAGTTCAAAACAATGATGCACTTGCAGCTTGGGCTGATCTAGTTCAGTTTTCTGTTCTAGTCTTCATATTTTTGACACTAGTTGTCTATCTATGAGTCAAATAGCATCTTGTACTTCTAAGTATAACACTTGTAACGTACCCAACCCCCAACTGGGTCACATCACTACTAAAACAACCCATTAAAAATTTCTGATACTGTGGGGCTAAATACATGCATTATTAATTCCCAATATTAAATTATCAAGCAGGGATTCATAGAATTAGAGGTGCAACCACAAGAAATTTAGGATTGGAGCCTAGTCTAGCTTAATCTAAACTAGTGCTGGAAAACACACTCTAATGCGATAAAGAAAATGAAAATTAACTCAATTGACTGGAAATAAACTAAGACCTTGGGATGAATCCCATCACGGGGAGGCCATATATCATGAGTTAGACCCTTAATATGTCCTTTGGTGAATGAATCTATGTGAAATTAAAGTGCAAGGAACCAAATTACAGGAAATAAAACCAAGTGCGAGAAATACAATGGAATTAAACTACTAGAAAACCAAATTAAAGCAAATGAGCTAAAGAAAAACATAATCAAACAATTAGGCAATGAAATATAAATTCAAACTATACAAATGAATTGTCCTAAAAAATATACACCCAAGAATGGAAAGTGAAGTTATGGATCTGGGTCATGAAGTGCAGGAAACAAAACTCAAAAATCAAACGTGGAGTGCATGAACAAAGTACAGTGCATGAACATAATGCAGTGCAGGAACAAAATGCAATACTTGAACATAGTGCATGAACATAATGCAATGCAGGAACAAAATGCAGTGTAGGAATGCTGAGCGCACTGGTGTAGGAATGTTGAGTATGTTGGTGCAGGAATGTTGAGTGTGTTAGTGCATGAATGATGAGTGTAGGAGCATAATGCAATTTGAAACAATACATGGAGTTGACACATTATGATGAGATGTTTAAACATAGGTGTACCAATCTGAGACTAATTTACTGAATTAAACATGTCACAATAGGAGAATTAATCTACAAAAATGAAATTCCAATTATGTGAGATGAAATCGAAACAAAAACTAGAATTGAAATTCACAAATAGAAATGTAAAACACTAATCTAAAGAAAAACATAAACAATGCATACCGAAGGATAGGGCCCCTCCAAACTTGTCCTGCACCGTGGAAGAGATCTACAATACTAAAGAATGATCTACGCCATGTACAGGAACATCAACTCTTTTATTTCATCAAATTTGGAAAATTACAAGTCTCTTACAATCTTGGCATTGTCATGATAACACCCTAATCTCCATTACGAAAGAATGCCCATAATGATAACGAATCTCTATCACAACCCTATGAGGCTTATTTATACATAAAATCCATGGAGGAATAGATAAAACCAAACCCCAAAACTTAAATTTTGGTTAAAACCAATTTTACAAATTTTAGAACAAAATCACAAAAATCTGGGTTTTTCATCAATTTGGGCAGATTCGAGTTAGATATCCACCCATATCTTCCAAAACAATTCGAATTTTAAAAAAGTGCCCAAGTCATACTCATTTTTCCACCTTCTGGACAAAACCCATATAATAGAATTTCGAGATCTTCCTTCATCTGCATTGAAATCGAGGCGCAAGTTGGCGGTTTGAAATTTTTACTAATTTTTACAGAAACGTTCCCCCTAAGCTGGGTGAATTTTGACACACTTTTCCTCATGTCGACGTCGCTATGGACAAAATCCATGTTCCTGATTTTCCTCTAGAGGTGTGCCAATATTTCGAACTATAATCCGGTACTGGATGCCTGTAGAGTGTGCTGGTACCAGATGACTGTAGAATGTTCTGGTACCAGATGACTGTAGAATGTTCTGGTACTGGATGTAGTACGAGAATAGTGCAGAAACATGTTTCTTGGACATAGAAACATACGATTAAACCATCATATATAAAACATGTTAAAAACATCTTTAATCACTAAAAAGACAAAGAAACAACAATAATTAACCACGAGGTAGAATGGATGTATTTAGTGGTAAGTGACAAAATAATGGCTATAAAATGTATCAAGAGTGTGGGAATATGGTTTATGAATGAAGGTTTTACATGGTAGAAAATATGGCATATTTGGAGCTCAACAGATACAAATATTAAATGCAGAAATTAACATACAACATGAAATACAAGTTCATTCAACTGTCCATTTTCTTTAAAAATGTAAATCCAATTACTCTTATTGTTCACAATAACAATTTAATACATACATCAACAATCAAGCATAAAATAGATACATGAATGCATATTTCTGCTCACAAAAAGCTACAATAACCAAATATAACTTAGAGTAGATTGCACATAAGTTATATTAACATCATACATGAGTAAACACAGAAAATAGAACACTTATCTTATAAAATGTGCAACCCATTGCAGAGGAAGGACATTCCTCCCAACCATAGCCTTATTTTTCCAGTTCTCAACAAAAAGACACCCCCGAGCTAGGGATATGAATCCATAAGAGACGGAGGTCCCTAAGGATGACTAATGTCCCCCTTTCAATAGTTAAACTCTCAGCTAATTCCCGTCCACCATCAAACTTCCCCTCAACCTGCACAACCCAAGGGATGGGATCCCCCTTCACTGCTCACAGTCCCTCAGGCCTTTCCACTCCCCTCCAGGGCTTACATCATAGGTTGGAAAAGAATTCTACTTGTCGAGACTTCAGGAATTCTACATCTGCAACACAAATTCGCCCAATAGCCAAAACACATGCTCCTTGGATGAATTTATAATAGATCATCTCTCCCAGGAACATGACCTATTTCTCCATGAAATTATAGCTCCAAATAATAGCTAAACATGTCCACAACAACTGCCTACAATATCCCACACTCAGAACTCCATTGCTGGTAAGAAACCTCCATGTTAAAAGAACTCTTTGAGCAAAAACATGAATGCATAATTATGGTATCTTACCCATATGAATTTCCTCTCTTTCTCTTGCCTGCTCGACTTGTACTCTTCCCCAAGCTTATTGTACTCAACTCACAAGCTCTAAATTGTTGGAATATTGAGGGGGGGGGGGTTGAATCCGTATGAACACTTTATTTCAACTTTTAACCACAATATGTATTCTTTAACTTTATGAGCAATATTCAATAGTTTAACATTAACATTTAATATATCTTCAATAGTATAAATCAACCATGAACAATAAGCCATAAAAAATGCATAGTACACCATAAGTTGACGTGGAAACCCAATGAGGGAAAAAACCACAGAATTATTTTCTTATATGTCAGAAGAAATACATTCATAGGAAGCACCGACTTCCTTATTTTCCAACTACAACTAGAAGGAAGCTACAACCCCCTATTTTTTAGGCTCCAACCTGAAGGAAGCTCCAAATCCCTGATTCTATGACACCAACCGGAAAGAGGCCACAACCCCCTTCCTTGCCTTGTCCAACCACCAAAAAATATAAATGTAGACAACCTCTCACTACCACTGAATCAATCAACCTATTACTGATCTGTCACTGCCACTACCATAACCTGTCACTATTGATGTGCTTAATCAACTGTTACTACTCAAGCCCTTATGCCTCAAACCCTCATACTGAGATCCACAAGAATGTATTTAAAATCAAATACTCATGAACTACTAGGAAATTTCTGTGCTAAACTACTGCAAAATATAGACCCTAACATACACAATAAACCATACCTCTCAAACTGTAGTTGACTTGATGGATTAGATCTTCTTAACTTCATTTTCCTCAACAGATCCTTGCCCTACTTCCTCTGCAACCCATAGATTTCCTTTCTTCTCTATGCATCCTTTTTTTCCTTCACTCATCCTTGCATATGTCTGTGCTCTTCCATCACCTCAACTTGTGGATTTCCACGATCTTCCTTCACTGCAACTCATGGATAACCTCAGAAAAAACATATAACAATAAGCTCAACTTCGTCCCTTCGGCTCCTACAACTTCTCTCTTCACTGAAATTCACTGTCTCAGAATCACCACTTCAGATCTATCAATACTACCTGCCTATAACAATTTACAACATAGATGTTCAATGTGCTCAATAGGTGTTAATAAGAGTCTCTTGAAGTCTTATTTATACATTCCAAGGGACTTCCTTTAAGGGATAGCTTGTAATTGTTTTACCCCTTTTCCTTATTTTAGGGCTAACTCACACTCTCTTGTTGCAACCACTTTACCCTTAATTAAATTCTTGTTGCAAATACTTTACCCTTAATAATTGACCTGTAACTTCTTGTTGAATTGTTGACTTTGTAGGGGCTTCTAGATCATTCTTTGGGGTCCTCCAACTTTACAAGGACATAACTCCTCAACTGTGAGGAACCACATGGCGTACCACATATAATAGGAAATGGCATGATACATATTGTCCATACATGAATGAGTTACCTGCATCTACGCTGTCCTTCATGTCCTTTTTCCTCGATCAACTGTGGGTTCCCTAACCATACCTTCAGGGCTTCTTGACTTCTTCAAGGGTTGAGATCAATGCCAACCAATCTTTCAACAATATCCCCTTTCAAAATCAATAACTATGGAAGTGAATCTCATACAACCCTCGTACATGAATTCAATGATTAGGCTCTAGAACACTCAACAACTAATGGAAGGTTCATGACAAGGATAATTTAGAGAAAAATAGGAAATGGGTTTTGGTTTAATAAATATGGGTAACTCTCCCCCCTAGACCCTTACACTATCTTGTGGATGCTTAGCCCCCAATCTCCTTCCGTGTCTATCTACATATGACAATATATTTCATTCATTATATTTCAATTTACATCGTTTACATATTGGTTGTTGGCCATACATCACATTTACAATATACATCGCTTGGATCTCGGCCACATATTACATTTACAACACACATCGCTAGTTTGGGGTTTGAAAACGGGGATGTTACATTCCCCTTCTGTTACACATTATTTTCGTCATCCCTATGATCGTTAATGATGTAAACCTATCTATTGCCTTTAGAGGGGTCATAGTGGTCTGAGTTCCTGAAGAGAGAAGGAAGAAGAAATTTTCCTGAGAAAAGAAGTTGCATTTTCCTATGTAAAAACCTTATAAAGAGAAATTTCCGCAGGTTGCTATATAGGCAGGGTGCGGAAATGACCAATTTCCGCAGGTTTCTATATAGCCAGGGTGCGGACTGTCCTCAGGTTGCTATAT
>JASDQU010014113.1:221651-262125 GCA_032191745.1 Picea mariana
TACCTTTAAGCAGGAGGGGGTCCGGAATCGGGCATGCATCTTCCCGACGGTCGAGATCAACGTGCCTAGATCAACGACGCTAAGAAGATCCCATCCTTCTCAGCTGCTCTATTATTAACCAGCGTGGGCCCCCCTTCCCCGTCATGTAACCTTCTGTGCCACCTGCTCTCTTCCTGGCCGTGCAATGAGGCTCACGCCCTTTAACCCCTTCCTCATCCGCCGACATTTGTCCATCTTCCCCCCTCCTAGTATGCGTGGTCCTTCTCCCATCTCATCATCGACTCATCGACTGCCATGTTTCCTGCTCTTTCCACGTCAGTCTCTTGCTAAAGGCAAGCCCATCATATCTCGTCTCCTACCCCTTCCGCCTGTTATCCTCCGCCATGTGTTTTCCTCTAACATCCCTCTCACACCTCGTCACTTCATACCACGCCCTCATGAGGCTGGTGCCACCACCCCTATTATGCACCCTATCTTTCGCGCTGGCCAGCACACCTTCTTATCGGGCCGTTCCGGCTAATCCAGGTGGCAGCACGAAGGGCCGTCCACGTCCCCGAGATGCCGAGTTGGCCAGACCATCCTCAATCCCAAGGAAGCAGTTATTGAAGCGGTTGGTGGTGGTTAGACATCGTCTCCACCATAATGGGAAAGACCGACAACGAATTAAAGGCACGTCGATTCGCCCACGGAGCTGTCAGAAGTCCGATTGCGTCCGCCGTTGGTGCACGATTATTCAAAGATTGCAAGCGCAGATTGTTAGAAGCCATGCAGATGCAATGTGTTTAATGCGATGTCTCGGTTTTGTTGTTGTTGTTGTTTTGAAGTATATGTAGGCGTTTTCGCCATTTTTGTAGCTATCGATGGTAGAGCAAAGCTCCCGACTTTAAAGTTTCAACAACCATTCTGGTTTCCTGGTTATGCATCTGTGTTTGAGACTTCTTGTTTTATGACAAATAGTTTTCCTTTTCCATCTGTGTTTTGTCTCGTGCCAGAGAGTTCATGATCGAATGATTCATATGAATTAGCATAGTTATGTTATGATAAATGATTTATTTTTGCATTACTGTTTTCTCTAGTTTCCTGCATTTGGGTGTAAGAAGATCTTTCCTTCAGATGCCTTCTCTCTCAGTCTATTAGAATCCGGATGTTCGAACAGTCCCATGCACTCTTCTCATGCAAAGTCTTCCACCTACTCACCCTTATTACAACCCACTGTTTGAAGTTTATCTAAGACCTCACTCGCTCATGCATGTCGGGCCTAGTTTCAGAGTCGAGATGATATTTTTCTGAGTTTCCCCCCATTCAATCACCCCTTTAAACAAATTGTGACGTTAAACTGATGGGTGTCAGGCTTAGCTCCTGCAAGCAATACAGGAGTGACTTCTGATGCCAACATTTCTGGCACCGTTGCCAGGGACGAAGTTGAATATTTTCCTCGAGATTGAACGACAACGATCAGCTGATTCTGAAGGTGCATCAGACATCAGAACTTGAAGATTGCTACTATGCACCTGGCAACTCCATTGTGACGACTCCACTAGAGTGAACCTGCTGTTTTAACTGTGGCTTTCAACGACAGACACACGTGGTCCAATCCCCAGCTGCCTCTGGCTACAACTGAAGAAAATCCAGAGGTGATTCTCAGAAAAAGAAAGGCCCCTCAAGGAGAAAGCTTCACCTCCGAATCAGGTATTTCCCCACCTCCTTGCGTAAAAACTCCTTTTTCTTATTCTCGGCTTCCTAGTCAGGTTTCCCGTTTTCTAAATTTCGGGAGTGTTCCTGCTGAGTTTTCTCCCCTCGGTCTAGTATCAGAGGGAGAGATCCTTGTCACTCCCCCCTCCCTGGAAGTTGTGCCCCAGTACAGACCTCAGACCTCAGAAGGTTTCACTACCCCTCCTTTTATTGCTACTGTTGCACAGAGAGAAGCATCTGCACATTCAGGTCCCTTAGCCTTCTCTTTGTTTTCCCCACCGTCTCCTTCATCTCCTGTTCACACTCCTTCTCCTCCTAGTTCTCCTCCACCTAATACTCCTATGGCTGGTGCTAATCCCCCTCTGAATAGAATGGATGCCATAGTCGCTGCTAGATATGCTCCCTTAATCCTATCTCATCCCATGAATCCTCTCCCTGCTGGAGACTACTTGAAGTACATGCCTAAGTTCGTGGGAGAAGGAGACATAACTGCGGAAGAGCACTTGGCTGCTTTCTACAGTTATGAAGACAACCTAAACATTGAAAATGAAGATGTCTGGATGAGAGTCTTCATCTAGAGCCTGGATGGCGAGGTTAGGAAATGGTTTAGAGGATTGGCCCCCAGATCTATTGTTGGAATTGAAGCCCTAGATAGCGTTTTCTTCAGGCAGTGGGGAGACAGGAAGGATTATATGTATTACATGATAGAGTTTGGGGCTCTGAAGAAAATGGAAGGAGAATCTGTCTCGTACTTCTCCAAAAGATTCAATAAAATGTATAACAAGATTCCTGCAGAGATAAAGCCTTCAGAATCCTCTGCCCAAATTTTCTATGCTGGTGCATTTGAGCCTGATTTTTGTCTTCTATTAGGAGAAAGAAGAGCCACCTCCTTAGCTCAAATGCAAGATGCATCTATATTAGTGGAATCCAACATATTAGCAACTGACAGACTGAGGGGCAAGGCCGACACAGACAGAAGAAAGGGAAAATCGGAAGCCTCAACTTCCGGCCCATCACTGCCCCACCCTCAAGTGGATGAACTGACCCAGATGATGAAGATTATGTCTGAAGAGATGGAAAGACTGAAGATGGAATGGAAGCAAATGAACAAAGGCCCTCAGGGCACTGAGAACAAAGGGGGTTTCAGAAGGCCAAATAATTTTGCTCCTCCAACTATGCACAGAGAGAAAGGAAGAGACAGGGACGACCAAAGAATTCAGGCTCCTTTTCAGAACAATTTTGTGGCCGATAAAGAAGAAGGGGAAATAGATGAGTCTGAGCCTAAAATCCACTGCTTAGAAGTCACTCCTCCTTTCCCTCATCTCACTCAATCATCATACGAGGAGTCTCTCATGGACAGTCAGCTAAATGAATTGAGCAAAGGAGACAAGGCTAGTGGTGACCGAGGCAGGTATAACCTTTAGGCCTGAAAAAAAGATAGCAGTACCTGATGTTCCTGAGCAGTCCACTAGAACAGAGAAATCTGCTAATGAAGTAGCAGGCGCTCACAGAGGTAAGAAGTCTCAACCCCTCTCTCTCGTTGTCCACAATCATGTTCCTGAAATAAGAGAAATTCCAAAGCTTACATCTTCTTTTAATTTCGAGCATGAGATTCAAAATATCAGAATCCCTATGCCCCTCACCGAGCTAATCAAATATGATGAATTCAAAAAGTGATTCTCTGACCTTTTGAAATCTGAAGCCTCATGCCCTCCCATAGACTCCATAAACCTCCAAGATGAAAGGCCAGCAGTTGTCCTAGGCCCCATGGTAGAAGACAGAGATGATTCATCCCCTCCCTTCTACACCTCACTGAACATACATGATAAAGTGCTGCACAACTGCTTAATGGGGGGCCTCTCACAACCTCATGCCCAAAATCGTCATGGAAGAGCTAGGGCTTGAAGTCACCCGAACCTATCATGACCTCTATTCTTTCGAATCCAGGAGGGTGCAATGTTTGGGAGTCATCAAGGACCTGGTAGTTTCTTTGTTTCAACTGCCCATGAAGAGTATGGTCAGGGATATTGTGGTAGATTATGTTCCCCCCAAGTTTGGCATGCTGTTGTCAAGGTCTTGGATTAAGAGACTTGGAGGGACGTTACAGATGGATCTCACATATGCCACCATTCCAGTCTTTGGAGGGGAACATAGGAGATTGTACAGAGAAGCCCAGCTAGCCTACATAGTCAGTGATGAAGTGAACCCCATCAATCACCCCATCTTTTCACTTGACACTGACTTAGGATCTAGTTTGTTATAGGTTACGGAGACTCCTAAGGCCCCTTCACAGATCAGAAAACAACCCATTCTCGATCAGCAGATGCCTCCTCCAACCACCTCTGTTTGGAAGATGTTCTTTGATGGAGCTTCCTACAGTATGGGAGCAGGTGCCAGGGTGGTATTCGTGTCCCCTCGTCAAGAGGCCATATCTCTGTCATACAAGCTGGAATTCGAAGTCACCAACAACGTGGCAGAGTATGAAGCTCTGGTTCTGGGATTAAGAGCTACAAAGGAAACGGGAATCAAGGAGATAGCAATATTTGGAGATGCTGAGTTGATTATCCAGTAGGTCAGAAATTCCTATCGTGCTAAAAACCCCTGGCTCAATAATTACAGAAATGAGGTATGGGACCTAGTGGATAATTTCTTCTTGGCTTTTAACATTTCTTTCATTCCAAGGGAGGAAAATGCTTCAGCCGACTTTTTAGCTATCACAGCTAGTTTGCTTGAGGTTCCCACGCTGCCCACTGTCAGATCCGATGTTGAAATAAAGTATAGACCCTCAGTACCAGACAATGTCAAACATTGGAAGGTATTTGAAGATGATCAGGAGATTGAAAAGTTTCTTCAATTCGTTGATGAATTTTATGCATTACACATAGATGAGGATCTTGACATTGAAGGAGCACCTGACCATCGCCCTGGAGAGTTTTTGAATAAAATTGCTGACCACCAGATTATTCAGCTACCAAGCAATCACATACCGAAAGGACTAATCCCATTAGAAAGGTTGTTTGATGGGAATGATGTGGCAGTAAAGGGTAGAGTTTCAGGTGATGATGCTGATAAAGATGAGTGCAACATAGGCACACCAGAGGAGCCCAAGTTTGTCAATTTGTCAAGGAGTTTGACCGAGGAGCAGAGGGCCGAATATACTGAGTTGCTGAGGGAGTTTTCTGATGTGTTTGCATGGACCTACGAAGACCTCAAAACATACGACACATCAGTCATTGAGCACAAGATCCCGCTGAAAGAAGAGGCTAGGCCATTCAAGAAGAAGATAAGACAGATAAATCCCATGCTGCTACCTGTCATGGAGAAAGAAGTGAAGAAGCTGCTGGATGCCCAAATCATTGTCCCCTTGAGATATTTTGATTGGGTGGCCAATTTGGTCCCGGTAAGAAAGAAAAGCGGAGAGATCAGACTCTGTGTGGATTTCAGGAACCTGAACAGGAGCTCAAGGAAAGATAATTATCCCCTTCCCAACATGGAGCACATATTGTAGAAGGTCATCGGTGCTTCCAGGATATCCATGATTGATGGTTTCTTTGGATACAATCAGATATCAGTCATGCCTGAGGACCGAGAAAAAATAGCCTTCACCACCCCTTGGGGCACATTCATGTATGCCAAAATGCCTTTTGGGTTGATGAATGCAGGAGCCATGTTTCACCGAGCCATGGACATAGCCTTCATCATAGAAAAAGATAATTTCGTGGTGATTTACCTAGACGACATAACAGTCTTCTCCAAGACTGACAATGAGCGTCGCTGCCACTTGAAGAAGGTTTTCTGGAAATGTCGGAGGTATGGCCTATCTTTAAACCCCAAGAAATCATTGTTTGCTATGTAGGAGGGGAAGCTATTAGGCCATATAGTATCAGCAGAAGGGGTGAGAATTGACCCTAGCAGGGTGGAAGCGATTCAGACCCTGTCACTCCCCAGGTCTAGAAAAGAGGTTTAGGCATTTTTGGGGAAGATTAATTTTCTGAGGAGATTCATCTCAAATTTTGCCAAGCTGGTAAAACACATTACAACCATGCTCAGAAAGGGAAGTGAAGTGAAGTGGACCCCTGAACCCAGGGAATCTTTTTTTCAAATAAATAAGGCATTGACTGAGGCACCTGTGCTAATCAGTCTCGATTATTCCAAAGATTTTCTGATATTTTCTTTTGCTTCCTGTGATACAGTAGCGGCAGTTTGTTGCAGAAAAATGATCAAGGGCGAGAGCAACCTATTGCTTTCTTTAGCAAGGCATTGAGAGATGCAGAACTCCAGTACGAGATCATGGAGAAGCAGGCTTATGCCTTGGTGAAGGCTCTTAAAGATTTCAGAGTCTATGTATTGCACTCAAAAATCACTACATATGTCCCTTCAACCTCTGTGAAGGACATTCTTATACAGCCTGACATAGATGGGAGGAGAGGTAAATGGATCGCCAAGATCCTAGAATTTGATCTAGAAATTAAGCCCACCAAGTTAGTAAAGGGGCAGGGTTTGGTGAGGTTGTTGGCTGAATCCAATTGCAAGGCCTTGGGAATTAACTTCATCAATGAGCAAGCTGAGCCATCCAACAAGCAGTTCCAGGGTTCCCTATCACTAGCATCATGCCCCTGGTACAAGGATATATTGTATTTTCTGCAAGAATTAAAGCCCCTTGATGGACTGGGAAAAAGTAAGGCCAGGGCCTTAAAGCTCAAAGTGGTCAGATATTGCCTCATTGACCAAGGCTTGTATTGGAAAGACCCTTTGGGGGTATTACTAAGGTGTCTAGACCCGCAGCAAGCCCAGCAGGTCATGTTTGATTTCCACAGTGGCCTTTGTGGGGGTCATCATTTCTGGAAGACCACAGCCCATAAGATCCTCCGAGCTGGGTATTACTGGCCCACTTTATTCCCTGATGTTTGCATAAAAATCAGAGCTTGCATCAAGTGCCAGAAGTTTTTAGGGAAGCAACAGCTCAAATCTCTGCCATTAAAGCCCGTCGTAGTTACAACACCCTTTCAGTAGTGGGGACTGGACTTCATTGGAGAAATTCATCCTCCCTCCAGTGGCCAACACAGATGGATTTTGGCTGCGACAGACTATTTCACCGAATGGATAGAAGATACCCCTACCAGAAGTACTTCTCACAAAGTGATTATCATCTTCCTGGAAGATATCATGGCTAGGTTTGGCTGCCCTAGCAAAATTGTCACTGACAATGCCTCCCCCTTTTGGTCTGAGCCTCTGGTCAAGTTCTCTGAACAGTTCAAGATTTCACTGATTCACTCTACTCCCTATTATCCTCAAGGAAATGGACTGGCAGAGTCCTCCAATAAAAGTTTGATCAAGCTCATTAAAAAGATACTGGAGGACAATAAAAGGGCCTGGGACTCAAAGCTCAAATTTTCTCTCTGGGCTGATCGGGTGACAACCAAGAAATCCCTGGGCATCTCTCCTTTCCAACTTGTTTATGGAATAGAGGCCGTTTTTCCCACTCAGCTCGCTTTATCTGTAGCAAATTTCCTCCAGGACTTTGAGGGAGAACCTAACCATGTGATTAGAAGGATTCATCAGATGGTGGAAGTGCAGTAGATCAGAGAACAGGTCATGAATAGGGCCTACAATCATCAGCGGAAGATCAAGCAGCCTTTTGTCAGGAAGAGAAAAAAGAAAGAATTCGAGCAGGGTGATCTGGTGCTCAAATGGGATGCACCCAGGCAGGAAAAGGGCAAACACAACAAATTTGATGCCCTCTGGTTCGGTCCTTTCAATATCCTTGAAGTATTTTCAAACAACACTTACAGGTTGCAGGATCTGGAAGACCAAGAAGTTTTCAATGGCCCAGTAAATGGGCATTTCTTAAAGAAATGTTTTCTGTGAGCCACAGTCGGCTCTTTTGTTTTGTCTTGTAAATCTTGTTTTTGTTTTTGTTTTCAACCTAATAAATGACTCCATAGCCCAACAAAAAAGGCACTGAATCTGCAAAAGATTTCTTAGAGCATCACAGGGACGACTCTATCCCCCATGGAGAAAATGTTAGCGATATTTCTTGTAAGGGGGTTAGAATGCAGAAGAATGGGTTAAAAACCCACTTATCCTAAGTTTGGAACGCAAGCGCGTCTGTGGTAAAGGAAAAGCGGATTTGGACGACAGAAATCAAAGCGCCCGGATCAACGGCGCACGGGCGATTCCAGACCTCCCCCCGCCTTTCTACCTTTAAGCGGAGGGGGGGGGTCCGGAATCTAGGGTGCTTCTCTTTGACGACTGAGATTGACTCGCCCGGATCAGCGGCGCGCGAGGCGATTCCAGACCCCCCCCTCCTTTCTACCTTTAAGCGGAGGGGGGGGAGGTCCGAAATTGGGCATGCATATTCGCGACGGTCGAGATCAACGTGCCTGGATCAACAGCGCTCAGAAGATCCCATCCTTCTCAGCAGCTCTGTTCTTAACCAGCGTGGGCCTCCCTTCCCCGTTATGTAACCTTTTGTGCCACCTGCTCTCTTCCTGGCTGTGCAATGAGGCTCACGCCCTTTAACCCCTTCCTCATCTGCTGACATCTGTTCATCTTCCCCCCTCCTGGTCTGCGTGGTCCTTCTCCCATCTCATCATCCACTCATCGACTGCCATGTGTCCTACTCTTTCCACGTCAGTCTCTTGCTAAAGGCAAGCCTATCATATCTCGTCTCCTACCCCTTCTGCCTGTTATCCTCCGCCATGTGTTTTCCTATAAAATCCCTCTCACACCTCATCACTTCATACCATGCCCTCATGAGGCTGGTGCCACCACCCCTATTATGCACCCTATCTTTCGCGCTGGCCAGCACGCCTTCTTATCGGGCCGTTCGGCTAATCCAGGTGGCAGCACGAAGGGCTGTCCACGTCCCCAAGATGCTGAGTTGGCCGGACCATCCTCAATCCCAAGGAAGCAGTTATTGAAGCGGTTGGTGGTGGTTAGACATCGTCTCCTCCATAATGGGAAAGACCGGTGACGAATTAAAGGCACGCTGATTCGCCCACGGAGCTTTTAGAAGTCCGATTGCATCCGCCGTTGGTGCATGATTATTCAAAGATTGCAGGCACAGATTGTCAGAAGCCATGCAGATGCAGTGTGTTTAATGCGACATCTCGGTTTTGTTGCTGTTGTTGTTTTGAAGTATATGTAGGCCTTTTTGCCATTTTTGTATCTATCAATGGTAGAGCAAAGCTCCCGACTATAAAGTTTCAACAACCATTCTGGTTTCCTGGTTATGCATCTGTGTTTGAGACTTCTTGTTTTATGACAAATAGTTTTCCTTTTCCATCTGTGTTTCATCTCGTGCCAGAGAGTTCATGATCCAATGCTTCGTATGAATTAGCACAGTTATGTTATGATGAATGATTTATTGTTGCATTGTTGTTTTCTCTGGTTTCGTGCATTTGGGTGTAAGAAGATCTTTCCTTCAGATGCCTTCTCTCTCAGTCTGTTAGAATTCGGATGTTCGAACAATCCCATGCACTCTTCTCATGCAAAGTCTTCCACCTACTCACCCTTATTACAACCCACTATTTGAAGTTTATCTAATACCTCACTCGCTCATGCATGCCGGGCCTAGTTTCAGAGTCGAGACGATATTGTTCTGAGTTTTCCCCCATTCGATCACCCCTTTAAACAAATCGTGATGTTAAACTGATGGGTGTCAGGCTCAGCTCTTGCAAGCAATCCAGGAGTGACTTATGACGCTAACACTTTCATTATTGTTTCATGAAGATTGATTTGATTCTTGTAATGTAATTCAACATCGTCTTATTGTGTGAGCTCACATATGTCATTGTTGTTAACTCTTCACATGTTGTATTTCCCTTATGCAATTTCATGCTTTCCTAGTTAGTGTTTCAATGCTTTCTTAGATTAGTTTGATTTCAACGACATAGATTAGATTAGATTAGTTCTACTTCAGTCCTGCACAAACAGTGCACGTGCTTCATCAGTTTACGTACCCCTGGTTGACAATTAAATAGTTGGGCAAGTACTACAACGTTATTATAACGACATATATTTTGCCTAACAAGGGGTTAAGCTAGAGATAGGACATTTGAGGATATTTGGTTGTCCAATATACATCCATGTACATGTGGAGAAGAGGATGAGGCGAAATGAACAAGATTAAGCCTCCAACGTTTGGTGGAGAACACAAGAAGGAGGAATATGTCGAAACATGGCTACTTGGCATGAGGAAATATTTCCAACTGCAGAATTATTCCTCTCATGCAAAAGGAAGAATTGCAATGTATCAACTGAAAGGAAAAACATCCATGTGGTGGGATCAACTTGTGCAGGTGCAACACATTAGAGAGAAACATGTCACTTGGAAATAATTCAAGAGGTATTTCAAGAAGAAATACTTGACTAAAAGATATTATGATAGAAAGATGAAAGAGTTCTTTGAACTCAAGTTGGGTGCAAGATACCAGATATATAAAATATGCAGAACAGAAATGAAATTCTAGAAATGACAGAATGACAGTAAAATATCCAGCATAATCTTCACAATACACAGAAATGATATACGAAATAGCAACAACAATACCACTTTGATTTAGATAGCAATGTTCACAGGCCTCTTCGAGGGGGAAACCTCCAGTAGAGCAACGCTCTGTTACAATAATCTCCAAGCTAGGGTTCTCATACCCTCGCCTCTTATTTATACTAAATATGTCTATTAAGAGAAGCATCTAGAGGAAGATCCTTCTAGAAGCGGAAGCTTCTATTAGGTCTTCTTACATCCGCCTTATTCTATTTTATTGAAAGGCCTTATTAATATTGACCTTTATTACATCCGAATACATTGATATACCTATGTGCGGGTTAGGACCTTAAAATTGGGAAACATGACTATTGATGAATACAAACGAAGGTTTTTGGAATTGTTGAAGTATGTTCCGTTCATCAAAGATGAGACTGTCAAGATTCAGAGGTATCTAAATGGATTGCCACCTTCCATTGGTGACAAGATTCAATATGATGATCCTAAGGGTATGGAAGAAACTATAAGAAGAGAGAAATGCTTATATGAGTAGCAAAGATAAAATCCTACTTTTCGGAAGGCTTGGGATGACCAGAAGAAGTTCAAGAAAGAACAAAGGTAGAAAGGAAACAAACCTCCCTTTTTCAGAAACAATCCTCAAGGACAACCATCATTTAGAGAGTCAAGAATGGCTGACACAGGGGAACAAAGGCCAATATAGATTCCCATTCAGTGTTTGGGCTATCAGGGGAAACACAACTACGAAGATTGTCCCCATAAAAATGGCAAAGTGAGAGCTGTCCATAATGCTCAACAAGATGAAACATTGGAGGACATGGGCAGTAGAATGCCAAGGATCTATGCAATCATGGACAAAAAGCAAGATGAATATCAATCGCACATGATTGAAGTAGAAGGTATGATCAACAAACATGCCTTTACTATTTTAATTGATTTAGGGGCTAGCCATAGTTATATAGATCCTAGAGTAGTGGAAAGTTTTCATTTGTCGAGAAGCAAACATGAAAAGTCTTGGTTAGTGCAGCTGGCTATAGGAACCAAGAGAAAAGTCACTGAGTTAGTTAAGTCTTGTCGAGTGAACATGAATGGACTAAGAACAAAGGCTGAATTGAACATTCTGCCCTTAGGTTCTTATGACTGTCTAATTGGGATGGACTGGTTGGACCAACACCATGCCATCTTGGACTGTCATAGCAAGGCATTCACCTACCTGGATTAGGAAGGGAATCGAAGAATAGTCCAAGGAATTCCTAGAACTATTGATATCAGAGAAATCTCAACAATGTGCTACATAAAAGGCTGTCAATTATTTGCAGCCCATGTGGAGGAAGCATCTAAGGATGAGGTCTCAAAGATTGGAGATCATGTGGTACTAAAGGAGTTTGAAGATGTATTATAGGAGGTACCTGGACTACCTATTAAAAGAGATATTGACTTCTCTATAAACTTGATGCCTGGAGAAACTCCAGTGTCGAAAGGTCCTTACATAATTAGTACACTGTAATGTCTCTTTCCAAATAGGAGCTCCAGAAAAGGAGGCTTAATGGTCTAAACCACCCCATTAGACTATAGCCAGGGCCAAAGAGGGGTAAGCAGGGTTACCAGAGGTCACTCTAGTCACAGGTGTTATATTCAGAAAGTGACATTGAGCTAACAAGGGTTAACAATGCTTTTAAGTCATTATGAGCTAAAAATAGAAGTCGACAGTGAATTAGGGTTTCAGCATGATTTAGGGTTTTGGAAAATCTATAAAGGAAGGGTTAGCGACCTAATTCATCATTATGCAGATTATGACTTGTCATTGAGGAGAAGAGGTGCATCTCAAGTGAGATAGTTCAGTGTATTCCAGGAGGAAGACACCAGTTGGTTGATTTCGGTGTTGAAAGGTACACCCTAGTCACTAGGAAGATCATCTAGGTCTTCCATCATTCTTCATTGATTCTACAGTGCTCCCATATTCCGGGTATTATCTTTTAGTTTCTTATTTGTATTCTGGCTAATATCCTTTTGTCTTTTGATCTAGCCGAGTGTTGTTATTTTATTCAACCGCAGTTGCTTATTTTTCGACTAAGATCCTTTGTATGTTGATCTAATCGAGTATTGTCAGTTATTCAGCCCCATTCGACCATTTTGTAATCCACAGAGATATCATAATACAAACTTATAGTCATTTGTCGCGTTTATTATTTGTATGATCATTTATATCCTGTAAACCTTTGATCCTACACACACATTAGCAGTGTTTCCCAGACTAGCCAAGTTAGGAACATTACAGTGGTATCAGAGCTTTAGTCCTTCCAGCTTGTGACTAAAGACAATGAGTGCAGCAGAAGACCCAGAGGGCCGCGAACATGTAGGTGATGAATATGTCACTTACAACAGGCATCAGAAAAGAAGGAATAGACCTAATTTCCCCCCTTTTCCTCCTAGCTCAGAGGAAGAGGAAGAGGCACACAGAGAAGCAGAGAGAAGGGCAGCGTATGAGGATGAGCGCGAGGCAGAGAGGATGTTAGGATACAAATATGAGCGACCAGAGGGCAGTGGCAAGGCCTCCGTAAATCCAGAGTCAACTTTCATGTAGGTTATCAATGGCATGCTAGCTAGTCAACGGACCATGTCTCAGTCCTTGGCACGTGGTTGATAGATTGGCTAGAGTTGGCACCCCAGATACACAAGTCCTGCATGCAGCACAGGCGAACTCGAGAGCAGGCAGTAGAACCCAGTCACCCTCTCGCACATACACCTCTGCGAGTAGGATTCCCAGATCCTTGTTTCCCAGTTTCCAGAGGGCACCCCTAGTAGCAGCACCGCCACCAATAGAACAGAGGCCACCCACTCATGCCGACAACATTGTAGAGTATAGGAGGGAGTACGTAGCATTGGGTCATGACTTCCATCAGGACATGACCTTAGTCGAGTACTATGGACTCAGAATCAGGAACCGCCCCAAAGAGATGCAGAGGGGAGGACCACAACAACAACAGGGGTATAACCTCAATTTCATTCGAAAAGTTGGGAAACTCACCATCCCTTCTTTTGAAGGATCATCCAAATACATTGACAGAGCTTAGGTATAGAAGCTAGACATGTATTACAAGCTCAACCAAATGACCGAGACAGAGGCCATCAGTTTCACAACCTTACACTTGAAGGGTGAGGCACACGAGTGGTGGTATCATGGACTGGTGACATTGGGTCACAATCGCATCACCTCCTACAGGGAGTTTATAGATAGGCTCATGGATAGGTTTGATAGGAAGGATCCCGAGATACACTTCATGGATCTAGCCCAGTTGAGACAAACTAGCACAACAGAGGCATTCATCACAGAGTTTCAGTGGGTAGCCATGGCAGTGACAGATATATCAGAGCCTAGGCTAATCATGCTATTCACAGAAGGACTCACAGATCCTTTGAGAGGATGGGTGAAGGCATACAGGCCTCCCACTTCATAGGATGCCATCCTTGACACTTGAGATCTAGCAGACTCAGTGCCAAAGACTAAAAATTTCTCCAAACCATTTATGCCCCAGAGGGATCAAGACAGGAAGCCATTCCATAGAGAATGGAAGGGTAAGGAGAAGTTGGATGATGAGACTAGGTGAGAGCTTATGAGGAAGAAGCTTTTCTTCAGGTGCAAATATCCTTGGGTCTCGGGCCACAAGAGCATGGGTAAGGGAGAGATCCATTATATTGAGGTAGAAGCAGACAGTGTGGACAGTGAGGAGGAGGAGCAGGACAGTAGATCCACTAGCTCAGAAGAGGAGTCAACACTAGTAGAGGAGAAGCTTCCCTGTAGACCACCAACATAGGCAGGAGCCCATCCTCCAATAGTCCCACAACCGCCAGAACAGGCTAACAGGAGGAAACCAACAAAGGGAGGAGTCATAGCGACCCTTTCCAGTGTTCCCAGGTATGATACCCTCTGTATCAGAGAGATTATTCAGGGGCAATGGGAAATCGCTCTGATAGATGGTGGGGCCACCCACAACTTCATCGACGCTTCACTAGTATCAAGACGGGCACTTCAGACAGAGGAGTTTGAGGGGTTTGATGTTGTGGTAGCAGATGGACACACAGTGGAGTGTCTAGATATAATTCCAAACTTAGAGATGAAGTTAGGCAACTACATAGTGAGAGACACGTTTTATGTGGTTGATCTATCAGACACAGATGTGGTGTTAGGAGTTTAGTGGATGATTACCTTGGGAAAAATCACTACCAACTACCAAACCTTGGAAATAGAATTCATATATCAGGATGGCAAGAAGGTTGTTCTAAGAGGTATGTCGACATGAGCACCTAGGACAGTTTCAATCAAGAGGATGGAGAGGATATTCAGACATGGGGAGGTAGCATATGCTGCAGAATGCTTGATCACTACTCAGAAGGATTCAAAATATCGACAACAATACCACACAGAGATCAAGAATTTTTTGGGACGACATCAACAGGTCTTTGAGGCAATCCCACCAGGGAGACCACTTGAAAGGGGGTTTGAGAACACCATTGAGTTAGAGGAGGGGGCCAAACCTATGATCACCCCCCTCCCCCTATCGTCATCCTAGGAGGTTCAAGGATGAAATAGAGAAGGCAATCAAGGAATTGTTGGTGATGGGACACATCAAACCGAGAAGCAGCCCATTTTCTTCTTCAGTTGTCTTAGTTCTGAAGAAGGATGGTACCATGAGGATGTGCATTGATTACCGAGCCTTGAACAAGAAAACCATAAAAAACCGGTACCCTATCCCACACATTGACGAGTTGATGGATGAACTACATGGGGTAGTTTTCTTCTCAAAAATTGATTTATGCTTTGGATATCACGAGATCAACATCCGAGAGTAGGACATAGAAAAGACGTCATTTCGATGTCATTTTGGACACTTCGAGTTCCTGGTTATGCCATTTGGGCTAACCAATGCACCTGCTACATTTCAGTCTTGCATGAACCATATATTTAGGGATTAGTTAAGGAAATCAGTCTTGGTTTTCTTTGACAACATCTTGATCTATAGCCAGTCATGGCAAGAGCATATGAGGCACTTGGATGAGGTATTGAGCATCATGGAGGCACAGTCATTATATGCTAAAGAGTCCAAGTGCAATTTCGGCATGACATAACTGCTTTACTTAGGCCACATCATCAGTGCACAAGGGGTACAGGTGCACCAAGAGAAGATCAGGGCTATTCTGGATTGGCCGACGCCCAAGAACATGACAGAATTGAGGAGCTTCTTCGGGCTGTGCAGCTATTACAGGCGGTTAGTCCAGGGTTTTTCTCAGCTTGGAGCACCACTGATAGATCTTACCAAGCATGGGGCCTTCATATGGACTGAGAAATAATAGGAAGCCTTTGATCACATGAAAGAATTCATGGGCACTTGTCTAGTGTTGGCACTACAAGACTTTATGCTACCATTTGTACTAGAGTGTGACACATCCGGCGAAGGGATCAATGTAGTTTTGATGCAAGGAGGATACACCATTGTATTCGAGAGCTGGAAGCTTAGTCAACTTGAGAGTTTGTACTCCATTTATGACAAGGAAATTTTGGCGATCATGCATGCCTTGACCAAGTTCAAACAATATTTAGTGGGCAACAAATTCATGGTCAAGACTGATCACAATAGTTTGAAGTATTTCTTTGAGCAGAAGGACCTCAGTGAGCACCAACAAAAATGGGTGACGAAGGTACAGGCATTTGACTTTGACATAGAGTATGTCAAGGGGAAGAAGAACATTGTGGTCGATGCATTATAGAGGAGACCTGCAACATGTTCTTTGATGGAGATTTCAGTAGATTGGAAATCCCACTTGTTAGTGGAATATTCCAAGAACAAGTTCGCTTGTGAGGTGATGGATGGGAAGATACAGGATGAACGGTACAAGTTCATTGATGATGTCATATTTTACAAGGATAGAGTTTACTTGGTGCCAGATTCAGAGCTTAAGAAGAAAATCCTCATTGCAATTCATGATTCACCTCTAGTAGGCCATCATGGGTTTTTCAAAACCTACATATAGATCAGAGAGAGGTTCTCATGGAAGGGCCTCAAACAAGACATTATGAGACACATCAGTGAGTGTGTGACTTGCCAGTAGAACAAGTCAGAGCATGCTCTTTCAGTAGGGCTACTTCAGCCACTCCCCATTCCAAAGCAGAAATGGGAGAGTATATCTATGGACTTCTTCATTGGTCTACCCAAGTTCCAAGGTAAGGACTGTATCTATGTAGTGGTCGGTAGATTGACCAAGTTTTCTCACTTCTATGCCATACCGACAGATTACAACATAGTTTAGGTAGCTGAGATTTTCTTCAGGGAGGTCTTCAGACTTCATGGGTTTCCGAAGAACATCGTTAGTGACAGGGACAGTCGATTCATAAGGAAATTTTAGAGAGAGTTGTTTTGGTTGGTGGGGACAGAGTTGACACCTAGCACCAGCTATCACCCTCAAATAGATGGGAAAACTGAGATTGTTAACAAGTGGGTTGAAGGGTATTTGAGGAACTATGTAGGAGGACAAAAAAGAACGTGGGTAAAGTGGTTACATTTAGGGGAACATTGCTACAACACCACCTTCCACATGTCCATTGGTATGACACCCTTTTGAGCATTGTATGGATATGATGCTCCCACTTTGGTAGACTTGGTCTTCGGGGAGAGCAGAGCTCCCAAGGCTAAGGATTGGATCATAGAGAGTCAGGAGATTCTCAAATTGTTGAAAGAGAACCTGCAGATGGCACAAAAATGACAGAAGATAAGCGCAGACAGGCACAAGATAGAGCACATCTTTGAGGTTGGAGATTTGGTTTTCTTGAGACTCCAACCCTACAGATAGTCATCTCCGAAGAAGAGTGGAGCCAAGAAGCTCAAGCCCATATTTTATGGTCCTTATAGGATCATGTGCTGAGTAGGCAAGGTTGCTTACGAGCTAGAGCTTCCAGAGGGGAGAAAGATTCATAACGTGTTCCATGTGTCTTGCCTAAAAAAGGCAGTGGGACAATTCATTAACACATCAAAGGAGCTTCCCCCGTTGGATGAGGAGGGACAGTTGGATTTAGTCCCGGAGGAGGTTTTGGAGTTCCGGGAGCGGAAACTAAGGAGAAGGGTCATTAGAGAGTGTTTGATCAGATGGAGAGGGCTTCCAGTAGAGGATGCTACTTGGGAGAGTGAGCAGTTGTTGCAGCACCCTGGACTGGTATTGCTTGAGGACAAGAAATTTCGGGAAGGGAGGACTATAATGTCCCTTTGCAAATAGGAGCTCCAGAAAAGGAGGCTTAATGGTCTAAACCACCCTGATAGACTATAGCCAGGGCCAAAGAGAGGTAAACAGGGTTACTAGAGGTCACTCTAGTCACAGGTGTTATATTCGGAAAGTGACATTGAGCTAACAAGGGTTAACTATGCTTTTAAGTCATTATGAGCTAAAAATAGAAGTCAACAGTGAATTCGGGTTTCATCATGATTTAGGGTTTTGGAAAAGCTATAAAGGAAGGGTCAGTGACCTAATTCATCATTATGCATATTATGACTTGTTATTGAGGAGAAAAGGCACATATCAGGTGAGATAGTTCAGTGTATTCCAGGAGGAAGACACCAGTTGGCTGATTTTGGTGTTGAAAGACACACCCTAGTCACCGGGAAGATAATCCAGGTCTTCCATCATTCTTCATTTATTCCACAGTGATCCCATATTCTAGGTATTATCTTTTAGTTGCTTATTTGTATTTCGGATAAGATCCTTTTGTCTTTTGATCTAACCGCAGTTGTTTATTTTCCGACTAAGATCCTTTGTATGTTGATCTAATCGAGTAATGTCAGTTATTCAGCCGCATTCGGCCATTTTTTAATCCAAAGAGATATCATAATACAAACTTACAGTCCTTTGTTGCATTTATTATTTGTATGATCATTTATGTGCTATAAACCTTTGATCCTACACACACAATAGCAACGTTTCCCAGACTAGCCAAGTCAGGAACATTACATACACCAGAGTTGAAAGAACTGCAATTGCATATTGAAGAGATTTTGAAGAAGGGGTACATACGCCCAAGTGTATCACCTTGGGGAGCCCCGATCCTGTTCGTGAAGAAGAAGGATGGGACACTGAGATTGTGTATCGATTTCAGACAATTGAACAAAGTATCTGTAAAGAACAAATATCCTCTGCCAATGATTGATGACCTCTTCGATCAATTGAAGGATCTAAAGATATTTTTGAAGATAGATCTTAGGTAGGGATATCACCAATTAAGGATTAAGGATGAATAAATCAAGAATACTGCCTTTAGAACAAGGTATGGTCATTACGATTTCACAGTGGTGCCGTTTGGGCTGTCAAACGCACCCGCTATTTTTATGTGCCTGATGAATGGTGTATTCAGGGACTATCTAGACAAGTTCATGATAGTCTTCTTGGATGGCATTCTGGTGTATTCCAAGTCGAAGGAAGAGCATGAACAACATCTGAGGATGGTGTTGCAGGTTCTAAGAGAGCACCAACTGTACGCTAAGTTGAGAAAGTGATCATTTTATCAGGATCATATCCATTACTTGGGGCATATTATTTTGAAGGATGGGATAATTGTAGATCTTGAGAAGATTGAGGCCATCAGAGAATGGTCAGCACCAAAGAACATGACATAAGTCAGATCCTTTATGGGTCTAGCTGGTTATTACAGAAGGTTTATCAGGTTCTTGAGGATACTCCTGATTATGATACATTAATATTTAAATTATATATTAAATTTCTTATATTGTATCTGGTTTTATTGGATGTTAGTTATTATCACCACAATATGTGATGAAGGAGTTTTGATTTTCAAATAAAATTATAAATCTTAACTTCTTTATATGATGATGTTGACAACAATAAAAAGGAATATGTTTTTATAGTGGGATGTGGATAAAGGTTTAATTATAGATCTTATATTATTAAATGTAAAATTGGAAGATTATATTTCATTAAAGGACACGGGGAGATCAATGCAAAAATTTGATGTCGACAAAATTAGGTGTGATTTTAACTTTAATTTAAGATTTAAAATAAATAAAAAATCCATTTCCATGATAAGGACAATTTATGGGATGCAAATTCAAACTCGAAGGAACATTAAACATCTCTTGGCTTTGTGCAAGAGCACTTCTATCGATAGAGAGATGGAAGGAGTGATGGAGTCAATTATTTTTGAATGGAAGATTGGTGGGAACATATTTCAAATGAAGTTGAACCAGTAGTTTTGGCTCTATGGGACCAGTTTGTTAATGGCACGACTATTGCTGGCGATCTTTTACTGTTTTATTTTAGTTTGTTTCTATCAAGGAGATTTAATGAAGAGACTCTTTCCTATGTCTTTGGTTATTTTTGGAGTCATATGACCATACCCTTCTTGTAGTTACTCGTATGTGACCCTCTTTAATAACCTTGGAGTAGTTTAAATGATTCATTAATTCTGTAGTTTTTGGTTTAATGTTTTTATTACTTGGCCCACATCGACTCCTAACTCTCTCCATATTACTATTCTTGGTAACTGGTCCGACTGTTTCACTGCTTAGTGGAGTCTAGGTGTCTTTTTCTCTGTCGTGGGCAAGTCTTTTACTACTTAAATAGTTTGTCAGTGCACTTATGGATTCTTCAGACGAGGATGGCTGACAAGCGGCAGGTCTTAACTCTTCCGAGCCATCAAAAGGAAATTTTATTTTTACTACTCCGCCACCTTCTCCCAGTATTTGTCTTTCTTCTGTTCCTATAAACTTAACTTGTGACTAGCAAACATTACCCAGATTTTCGCATTCTACTCAGACCGGTTCCGGCTTTACTACGGAGCCAGGCAACATAGTTGGAACTGGTTATTATCCAAAATGTGTTGAATATCAAGCGAGATATCAATGTAAGGTCTGAGTTCATTCTTCACCTTTGGGCTATAAGTGTAATACCCCAAGGCTGTGCCCCTGCTGGATTGTGATTTTGTTTATAGGATGGTGAGCTGAGTGGTTATAAGTTGAGAGACTTATGTGTTTATTAGGCTGGTGAGCTAGATTCCAAGGCCAATGAGCCTGACTTTGTAAATGTAAATATGCATATCATTAATAAAATATAAACATTGTTGCGTGTAGACCGAACACGAAGAAAGAGTGATGGGGGACTAAGATTCCACAAGGTGGGTAAGGGAAAGGGGGATGAAAGGTTGGAAAGAGGGGTTAAGATTAGGGGCTTAAGTCCTTAAGAATAATAATTTATTATTATTCCAAAGCTGTGTGAAAGACACGTTTTTATCCTAAGCCCTGGGAGAGGCAACTTGTGCAAAAGGGAACGCATGTAGCTCCAAGAAGACAAGTGTCGAATTGGGCACATGTAGTTAAAAGATGAAGCATTAGCTGTGTTAGGGGTTCTCTCTCCCATTCTTCCATCCTCCTCCTAAGTTCGCTAGGATTCCCATCTAAACCCATTTTTGCCTCTGCATTTGACCTCTACATAACAATGCATCTATGAAAACCAGAAAGGGAAGTCGACCTGTGTGATTCAGGAACCCAATCTACCCCTACTTGGGTAGTCACCTAAGCATGCTAAGTCTTAGCATCTGATTGTTACCATTTTGGGGGTCCATACCCATTTTCCAATTGGCTGTTGTGGCCATGCTACTCCTGGACTAAGTGTGGCTTGCTGTCATCGTATGTTCCCTACTGAGCCTTGTTGTTTCCCTCATTGTGTTGGAATTGAGTTGAAAGTGTCTGAAGAAGAGGGTTGTCAGGCTCATGGTGGAAGAGGCAGGTTATCATACCTGTGAGCATCTCTCTAGAGTTGAGAGAGTTTGTCGGGAAGTGGTTTTCTCCCAGAGAGAGTCCAGCACCAGCTACGGAGCTCTGAGAATTCCTGATCCAACCTATTGCTGAGACCTTGAGAGGGAGTTGAAGCAGTTGATGGAATGGGTGACAATGAAGGTGTATACTCCGTGGTGGAACAGGCATGTGGGAAATGAGATTCCATGAGTAGTGGATGTAAGAAGGCTCCTGGGGAGAATCCTTCCAGTTGCACTATGTAGTTTTCCTGTAACCTCAGCCTAGTCTAGGATTCCTTTGCCCTGGGTGGAGCTTGGTCCCAGCTCGGGGGTGACCCACTTCTGAGAATGATGAGTAGAGTGATTTAAGGCTGGGAGGTTCGTGGAAAGTTTGTACGTAGTTGGTGGCATTACTCCAATTGAAAATATAAGTATTCTTAATGTGCTTAATTTTTATGTTATGCATGTTTGTGATTCTTGAATGTTATTATGTTTTCTGTTGCATATATGAATTACTGTCTATTACATTTGAATCTGTATGGTAGTAGTAAAGTTGTGTTATGTGTTTTATTTTGATTAAAATGCATGTTAGATATATCTATGTATGTATGTATTTCCACGTGGTAGCATTTCCCGACCTGTTGGTGGCTGGGGATGTTACAAATTAGTATCAGAGATAAGTGAAGTGTCTAAGTAGTGGCATTTATCGGTCTCTGTGTTGGCTGGGAATGTTACAAATTGGTATTAGAGCCAAGGTTTTCAACACTGAGCTGGATGGGCCATGTTAGTGGAAAATGAAGAAAAAGTTTTGAAATAATTGTTGTCGAAGTAGACAAAATTCGAGTTCAAAGCCAAGGTTTTAACGCCAAACCTAGATGGGTTGGATAAGTGGTCATTGGACCTGAAGTTTCAGGTGGAAATTGTGTTTGGAGGCACCAATTTCAAACCTTAGAATGCTTTCTGAGTGTCAAGAGGTTACTTTGGATGTGTTACAAATCTCAGGAGGTGTAGTGTCATTATAAAACTGCGACAGGCATGGTATTTGTCCACAAAGAAAGAAATCACAACACTTGTGGTGTTGGGGTCACCAGATCTACGCACAAATGGTTGTGAGCTGTCAGATCTCATGAAAAATCGTAATTTCGGGGTTCGACGACTGGGAAAAGAGAGATGTGTTGATGCACAAACTTTCGAAGCCCCGAAGTGGATCTACACTGTAGATTTGGGTAGGAGAGAAGAGAAGATCTTGGAAATAAAATGAAATATGAACATTTTCTTAAATCATATTGGTTTATGAATGTTGTGGGATTTGTTAAGGAATGATGGCCTGACAAATTCTAGTTGACTGCACGTTGTGTTTGCATAGTTCAATGAGTGTCATAAACAAATAGAATTTTCATAGAGCATATAGGAGACACTCACAGACATAATAGAAAAGCCGTTTTTCCTGCATATAGTGTGTTTATGTATTTGTATTCATTACTATGTTTTTATATGTTGTTCATGGTTCGAATGTGTAAACTGGTGAAGTATTGAATAAGTTTCAATTGTTTCTCTTCTTTGAGTTTTTGAGTGCAAGGAGTGCACATTGTTCGTAAGGAGTGCATTGACAGAGGTAAGTTAACCTTAGAGAAGCTCAGGAGAGAGACCGTTGAACCTTCATCAACAAAAGTGCAAGGAGTACATAGGAAGAACTCTGTGTTGAGGTCATAGAGAGATAAAGTCACTGAGAACTCTGTAGGGCTCTTCCAGGCATGCATCGAGCGAGTGAAAGTGTGCATAGAGAGAACTCTTTGTCGAGTTCAGGGAGAAGAGTATCAAAGGAAGATACTCACAGAGCTGTTGAACATTCTCTAGAAAATTCTCAGCAAGGTGTGCTTTGAGCAAAAGGTTGCCAGGAGGGCATGAATTTTTCCTTTGAAAGGAAATATAAGGGCCAAGACCCTTAGGAGACTGAGTAATTCGAAAATCTTAGAAGAGATATCGTAATGAGTGTGTGGGAGACAGACTCATTCTAAGTCCTAAATCTCAGAAGAGATAATGATTACAAGAGAGAAGACGAGATCCAAGAGGTGAACTTGTAGGAGAAAGGTCAAAGGCTGAAGCCTTTGAACACTGACAAAATATTCCAAGGCAGAAGAAGTCAAGATCTCAGGAGGAGGAGTGACAGTAGCCATGAGATCAATTGTGGGGAGGAGCCTAGACCATTAGATCAGTGTCCAAAAGAACAAAGGAATTACTTTGAGAGTTTAGTTTGAGATTTTGAAATCGCCGAAGCCTGAATAGCTAAAGCAACTTGGATCCATTCATATGGATTGGATAGATGTCACCATAACATGAACTTCGGAGAATCGTACTCCGGGGTTTTTGTGAAGTTGTGTTTCAGGAAGTCTCGAAGTGTCAAAGATCGAAATGTCTAAGGGTCATTGATCTAAAGGAAGGAACGTGGATCCTTCATATGCAAGGAGACACATGGAGGACAAAGACTCACTCCGTTGGACAACTGTTGATCTAAAAGTGGACGTGTGGTGCCAGATCTAGAACTGTGGGTACGGAGCACTACGGAGGAAATCAGAGGGTGAAAGCGCAGAAGTCTCGAAAGAGATCTCGATCGTTGATCAAGGAGGAGGTAGAAGGATCATTGATATGGTCTTGGTCAGAAAGAGATGAAGTCCCAAAGAGAATCAGGGCCATTCATTTGGAGAGGATGCATGGAAGAAGATATTTCACTCCAGGGAAATTCACTCTAGAGATTTGTATGTGTGGAGATGTGAGAACTCTCGAAGGCCGGAGAGTCGAAGTTCATCAAAACCTTCCGATAGTTGAGGACCGGTGTCATTAGATCTTCCAGTCTGGAATATTGTCATATGGGGAAAATCAGATAGTTGAGAGTTGACACTCTTGAGGGACGAAGAGCCAGAATCAACCGTAGCCATTGATTTGGAAGGGAGCTACGTGTCGATAAATCGTGTAGATCTGGGATCGTGTGTGGAAGGAGGAAAGAAGGTAGAAAATGGGAGATAGATAGAAATCGTTGATTGTGGATCATCGCTAAGGGATTGGAGATCAATGGATGAGTTGGATTGAGGGGCTAGAAATTGCTCGGATGTTAAAAATCTGAGAGTGGGCTGCAATTTATACCACAGTTTTAACAAAGTGATGTGTGGCAGCTGGAGGTGAATTGCAGGGTGAAATGCGGGTTGGCCTAAAACCACTCTTGCCCATGCCTGCAATCACAATTTTCCATGAGGTCATATGAAGGAAAGGGCTAATGAAAATGGGATAGCGCCTTAAACTTGGAGTTGTGGAAGTGTGCAGGAATAACCCGTGGGTCTGTTAGGACCTGCACACAGAAGGAAAGGGGACCTATGTAATATTAATGGGGGTCTAGAAAAGGATCGAAGAGTCAATCCATCTTAGCATTTGGAAATATCCTAGAATGAGAGGTCACAGAACCCGAGGAGGGAAGGGGGGGGGGATGCATCAAGAGCACAAAAATATCCACAAATTCAAGAAGAATGGTAGACTTCTGGGATTAACAAGGAAAATTTTTATAGGAAGAAAGAACTTGTTGCAATTTCTATGGTAGAAAGTATGTTATGGCTTGTTGGGTCAGCCAGAGGAATGAATGCTTGCGTGTTTTCAAGTGTTGTTGGTGATGTTGTTGCATAAGGAAGGAAGCAACAGAGAGTTGAAGTGTTGGCTATAAGTTTGATAAAATAAGCATTAAAGCTTCTACTGCCATCATACATACAGGTAACATCAAATTTATTAATAACAGTAATGCATGTATGAGTTTTTATTACTCTTTTTGCATAATTGCTGAAAGGAAATTTAGGTAAGAATTTCCTCAACCATAGTTATTTTATAAAATCACATGATTATATTATTGAATGCATACCACTAGATGTGGTAAAGGTTGGAGGCATGTATTAATTCAAATATTTTTATCTTCTAAATGCACACACTGACATAGTAGAATGTCATGTTAATTTGGTTATGGGGTAATAACCAAAGAACTAAAAGATAAGAACTTGTTATAGGAATGAATGCTCGTAAGCTTGTCATGTATGAGACTAGGACATGGTTGGATATGGAAAGGTTATGAGCCACAAAGGTACTAAAAGCTTCCTACCTTTAGATAAAACGTGGACTGCAACCTTTTTGCTAACACTAATGAACACCACAAAAGTATATTCTTGGTGTAGTGTTCGGGTCGAAAAGGAAGGCATCCAATTAATTGGGAAGACAATAGGAAGTGTGTGGAGAATGTGTCAACACATTGGAAAGAATTCCAACTTATGGATGGTGAGATACATGACTGAGATGAAGAGCATTATGTAATTCAATGCAAGGTGCATTGAATAAGTATGCATTGAGAATTACACTCATGCATAGAAAGTGATAGAATTGTATATTAAAAGCAATAGTTGAATGAGTTTTGTAAATACATGCATATATATTATTGCATGGAAATAATTGTTACTAACAACTGAAATGTTGTGAACTCATGAAGCTAAGGACATTTCAGGAGTTTCTACACATTGCAACAAGAAAGTTGCAAGTCAAGTAGTCACATGAGCATTGACTACAAGAAATTTTATTGTTTAGAAAAAGAAGTAATGAACTTACAGATATTACTGTGAACATGCATATGCATATAATGATGAGTCGTTCTAGTTTATTAAATTGTTGGGTAATTGTGGCTGAATTGCTAGGTGCAGGAAATTCTAAGATCACTGCATAAGACTTTGTACATATTGCAATTGAATATGATGTACAACACATACTGACAATTTGTTGGTTGTATGCAAGATGAAGCATTACATGAAAAATGGTATGTAGTTTGGTACATGTGGAAAACCAAAAGGATGGCTACATTCATAATATGACAACAACCAAGATGAATTATGAAATAGAATTTCATGTTTTGGGGAAAAGATGAATTCCCTTTGAACTAAGTTTTAGTTTCTGAATAAATTCTTTTATGTTTTCTCATGATCACTGCATGTGGGTGATGCAGATGAGATGATGTTGATTAAAGTTGGAATGTTGACTATAAAGAGTAGCTCGGGGAAGATGTTGATTGGAGACAACATATCCTACCCTCTAGATCCCCGGTGGATATGTGTGTGTGTACACTTCTCCTTGGGTTTCCTTGTGGAAGGCTGGAGCCCTGGAGGGAGAAGTGTGGGGATAGGTTCCTCGGTATGAATCTTGGAGGGTACCTAGAGACCTTTGAGGGTAGTTGGAACTCTGGAAGACATGGTGCTCTGAGACTTCCTGAGCCGACCTGTTGTTGAAGCCCAAGGAAAGGGAGGTGTAGCAGTCGATGGATTGTGTGATAGTGAAGGTGTACACTCCTAGGGTGGGTGTTATCGGACTAATCGGTAGGTGCAGACACTAACAAATCTCCCTAGATCCACCTGGATCTAGAACAAAATAGGATAGGACATGACTCTTTCCCTAAGTTTTGACCATTGAATTAGCTAGTAGGAAGGAACAAGTAACATACCTTTGTATCGCTTCCTAGGGTCTCTGTTGCTCACGCTTCGTTCCGGTGCTCTCGTGAGGTCAAGACCAAGAAAACACAAGCCAACCAAAGTGAAGATAGCAAAATATATTCAATTGTCAACTTATGTGTATGATCAAGGAATTACACAATAAAGTGAGAATAGCTTTATGGGAAAGGTACATGCCACTGTATCATATTAATTGAAAGTAAAGATTACAACTTGATCACCTTGATGTTGCAAGCTTCCTTTCGATGGCTCTTGGTTCCAACACACACACTTTCTCAATCCTTGTATGAAGAAGATCAAAACCTCTTGATAGACTTTGCTAGAGTCTCTGAGCTCCTGTTCAAGCTGAGTCCTTCACAAAATTCTTTCACCAATTCTCCAATGAATCTTGCGTAACCTTTTACATGAGAATTCCATCAATATATAGGAGAGAATGAGATGGTTACTTAGATAAGAATGATCCCACAATATTAGGGAATCCAGTACAAGGATAACCATTCGAATGCCAACCCATTCTTCTAGAAGATTCCCTTCTAGAACCATTGAGAATTCATCTTTTTCCAAGCTTTAGAGAAGGTTCACACCCTAGCTATGTAGAACAGTGTGAGAAGTTCGCACCCTTGCTTAAGGCAGCCTGCGAGAATGGGTCATTCTCGCACCCTAGTATATTAGCAACCTGCGAACTCTCTTCAAAAGTAAGTTTTCTGGGAAGAGATGAATGTCATTTTTCTCAGGAGAAAGTTCTTATGAGGAGCCTGAGTACACCATCATCAATACACCATCATAATGACCAAAATCATGGGTAATAGAATGCCCCCCAAATTATGAGGGCGGAACTAGTGACAGTCGAAAGACTTTGTAAACTGCATGAGTGTGTCGAAAACCAGGAGCACACCTAATCGGAAACCTGTGAACAACCAAGCATCTACAGAATATCATATATACCAATTCTGAGGTAGGCATTCCCATACTCAGATCACAGATGAATGACATTGTAGACATAGGTCATGGACACCAATCATACACTATGGATCCATGTTGTCAAAATATAGCATAGCCACCAGGAATACACTGTGGATCTATGCGAGAAATTTCAAATTAAGACGACATAGCCACGAGACATACAAAGTGGATCTATGTGTCACAAATTATACATACTCCATCACAACCTAGACAAAGAGATGACATCCAAGGTCTTCAATCTCGTCACCCAAAAGTACGAATCTAACCATGTGATTACATGTGTTGAAGTCGAACATGATAGAAACCACTTAATTACCGGTCATTGATGAAATCGTTAACAAGTGCGAGGGAAATCGCCATTGATGTCAATGACTCCCAAGGTACTCTAGTAAAATCCATCGAGTGTGAATGAGTGAGCTGAAGTCGAACAACCGATGGAATATTTCGATCAGGGGTCAATGATGTAAACCCACTATCGAAAGCGAGGAAACCTGCCATTGAGGCATGCAAGCTCCAAGGTACCAAAGAATTTCTAAGTTTTGTTTCTGGATAACGAGCTGAAGTCGACGGAACAAAACTCGTCACAGGAGGGACTTGATGTATCCCCCATCAATGACATGAAATGAGTAATAGATTTTGAAGGTGAAGCAGAGTATGATGTAAATTAATCTGGACATAGGGAAGGCCGACACGGAGAGAATGGACAACTTGTTGGGCCCCAACAACTCCCCTTATATTTTTACAAAATTTGAAGGGCCCCTATTAGAATCTTGATAATTATAATGAGCTACAGAATCAAACTTTTCAAATAGTTCCATACCTTGGCTTGCTTTGAGACAAACTTAGGACATTCACTCTAGTATGAGACATTTATTACAAGAGTATATGTCAAAAGTTTGAAACGAGCATACAAATCTCAATTTAAACAAAAACGTTAATTTTTATCAAATGTTTACTTTCGTTTAAATTATGATTATGTGTTCTTTCTTTTGCTCATTAGCAATTTTGACTATTTTGAATAATGAATTCAATACTTCATCAAATAATATCTTGGTTGGTTTATCATTTTCATGAAATCATTTGGTGATATTAATTAATTCAATTCTTTTTTCATTTTGCATCTCATTTCAAAATAATAATAATCAAAGAATTATCTATCATTTGTTTGATTTTGTAAAAAACTAAAATTAATATTTTTTCTCCATTAATTTGAAGCTTCTAGATCATATTTGAAAACAAATTATAAATAATGTTTGTTTATAAGTTATAGTTAGTTTAAATTCATTTTTTATTTTTCTAGATTTTGTTTTATTCACAATTTTTAGGTTATTAATTTAGATTTCTTTTTGTTTCACAGGTTTCTATTATCAAATATTTGATACGGATCTGATCATGGATTGATTTTATTATCCAAATACGTTCAACATGATTGATCCAAAAATAATTTTGGATTTCTACAAATAATTTTATGAGCAACAACAAATAAAATTTGGAAAGGCGTTAAGATTAGACACACGATTTTGCAGAACTAGTTGCAACCAAACCATGAGAAATTAGAAGAAACAGTTGAAAACCCAGAACCAAAATGGACCCATTTACCTTACCCATTAAGATTTTCCCAAACAAATGCATGATTTAAGAGATATTTGGGTCTCTTTTAGAGGTAAATTTCAAGTGGCGGAAATTAATAGTGACACCCAGACTGTTCATTCATTTTATAAATATATGAGAAAGATCAGAGCTAGGGGGATCCAAGAATTGGAGAGGAGGATTTGAATCCTTTCTCTTTTGTATATTATTACTTTTTTAAACTTTTTTATTTCTTTTCAAATGGAGTAATGGATGGCTGGAAGCTTTGGGAGAATGGACGAGTATTTTTAAAGAAGAATATGGAATTCCAAGTTGCTTAATGGCTTTTGTTCTGTAAGTAAAATGGTTTTATTTTCATATAATATTTTCATATTCTTTGAATAATTGATTATGCATTGATTTAAATAGCTTTAGTCTTTTTTATCAATACATGGTTAATTATTATTATTTATATATTAATTTTTCCAATCTTTAAGAGTTTATTATCTTAAAACAATTCTTCCAGGACTACAATATGGGCATGTGATTTTGAGAAAGAATATGGGAAAGTAATTCATCTTTGGCTTTAGATCTGTGTGACACTTATTCCATTTCATTATTTCATTATTGTTGTATTATGAAAATGTTATAATGGTTGATTTTAGCTTTAGCTTGTCAATCATATGGTGTTTTCGTACTGTTAAATGTTATATGTTGCCCATAATTTCTTATTCCATTTTTTATGTATGATCAATCAATCATTTGATTATTATGGAATTTATTTCTAATGTTAAATGATGGATAATATCAATACCCATAATTGAGTTTTCTTTCGTTCTTAAATATTGATTATCTTAAGATCACACAATTTTTAATTAGTTGTCTTTCTGTTGTTATTAATTTACTCCAATATCAAATACTTCTTTGAATGTATTCTGGAAGTGCTAGAATTGTTCTTTTATAGGTTTCCCTTAACAACAGTACAGGCAGGAGATCATACAACACAAAAAGATAAGTTTCGTCGATTAGAGACAGGTTATTATGTGTGTTATTTAGTTAAGTTGTTTATGAATGAAACAATGAATGTATGGTTCAGCTTTGACTATCCACATGTTCATGTTTCATTAACTTTTTTGAAAGATTCTTTAAATTTATAAAAGAAAAACAATAAATATTTTTATATGCTTTCTTTATCTGCTTCCTAGAAACAATCATTTTTCACATCGATTTTCGTAAGTTTCGATTAAAACTTGCAACTTGTAAATCATGTAACTAAATGAGACTTGTATATCTTCTGCTTAAATACAACTACTATAGTTACATTTGAACATATGTACATATATATCATGTGTTTAGTAATTAGTTAGTTATTTCTCTCTTTTATTCGTTTCTTTTAGGATTCTTAGATTGGCTAACGGAGCCATTAAACCCGTCAGAACGAGTTACACCAAACGACTTGGGTTGTTTAGACAACCCCGGACTAGACTCGCTCTTCCAGATGATGGATGATCAATTTCGCCCGTCAACAAATGGCGCTAGAAGGAGGGCCAGACTGACAAGCTAGCCTTATAGGAGTCTTTGTTTCGAATTTAATTAATTTCTCATGGCTCCCCAAATCACTATGTTGGAACATGCTTTCCACTTCTCATTACATGATATTCCCAATGAGATAGTATCTCGCTTGTCCAAACTCACCTTTGATGGTAGGGGGAATGTATCTGCAAAAGACCATATAAACAAGTTTTGGTGTAAATGCATCAAGCATGATATTTCTGATTTAAAGGTTTTCTGCAGATTGTTTGCTTTTACTTTCAGGGGTCGAATTAAACATTGGTTTGAGTCTTTTCCAGCATATCACATTTTTGATTGGTTTCAATTTGTAGATGAATTTTTAGATGCTTTCGAAATCTATGATTACAATCAATTATGTGAAGAATTTCAGACTTTGCTAATCAATGGTGATTCATCTTCAAAAGGATTTTTGACAAGAATCCATCATGTTCTTTGTAAATTTAATCTTGATGACATGTCATTTTTATTAAATCGTCTCTATGATGCTTGCATCCAGTCATATTCGATCGCAAATGATGAAGTAGTTACAAATACTATCACTCAATTGAAAGAAGAATTATGTTCACAGGACGAGAGGGATCCATCCGAAAATGTTGAGCAAGAAAGGGAGGTGGAATCTATTGAAAATGTTCTTACTAACAATCAAATTGGTTTTTCCTCTAAATCATTGTATTTTCAGTCCTCGACCATTGTGGAAGAAGATTCAATGTTGGGTCAAGGTGAATTTCCTCATTCTCCTAACTCTTGCTCTAATCAGTATTTAAATTCGGTTATTGAAGAAGACTTAGATGATGAAAATGATCTTAAGCATTCTAACATTCCAATGAAACTGATTAGAGATGTAGATCTGCAATTGGAAGATGTAACCTTAAACCCTCATCTACAAATTGTACCTTATCAACATGAAAGATCAGATGTTTTCCATGAAAGTTTTGAATTATCTATCGTACAAGAGGCAAATTGAGATGATCTTATTATGTTGAAGAATTTATCACCAAAACAAAGTGAAAGTTTTAATGAAAATGAAAAGGAATGTCTTGAGAATACCATTGTTAAATATCATAGCTCAAGATATTCTTTTCATGTGCTTATTTCTGATTCCTTTTACTCTTTATATCCTAATCTCTTCTTAGATTCTGGTGGATTTGATACTTTACCCACGGTATCTTACTCTTTGCCACCACAATCCAATATTTTCGATATGCAAAAATTTGGTGAAAATAATTCCAAACATAACACTTATCAAGTCAGATTTGATGCTCTTTCACTTTCATCACTTGAATGGAAAAACGACATGTCGCAAGATGATTTTACACGATTTATTTTTGAAAAAGACAATGCACTCATCCTTATGGAGATTGAATATTCTACATTGCATATTCGTTCTTTGATTACTTCAAATTTTAATGTTTATGCTTCACATTTTGAAACGATCAATCTCATCAAAGGAATCGTTCAAACCAATAATCTAACTGATGTCATGAATCCTCTTATGATGTGTTCCCCATTGATATATTCATTTCATCAAAGTCATAGTTTTCATCCTAATTTTTATGACAGGATCTTAGAATGGCTTGAAGATTTGTATCTAAAAAATCTTCATAATAAAGATAAAGTTGTGCTTGCTTTGTTTCTACCTAAATATCTAGGAAGTAAGCACCACGTGATTTTTTTAGATCCTCCGTGTGAAGAAATTGATGAACACTTGGAGAATTGTCAGGAGGATGGGGCATTTCGGCATTGGATGATGGTTATGTCAAGTCCCCATAATATTGATAAGTTTTCCAAACTTACTTACACTCTTAGATGCCATTATGACTCATATCACGACCATATTGTAGAATGGTTGGAGGATTCATACATCAAGAAGTTTCAAAAGAATGGTAAGGTCATGCTTGATTTGTTTTTAAATGATGATGATAAAGGTAAGTATGATATATTTTTGTTATTTTTCGATATACTACCATTCTCGTTAGTAATATTTGATCTTGTTTCTGTTGGCAAATTCGGTGAACAGGCAGCGTAAGCTTGTCATTGATGGAAAGTACAACAGTGGAGATGGTAGGATAAGAAGGATAAAATCCCGTGAAGATTTGGACGTGAAATCTCAGGAGGAACAACGTTGAGGAGAACGCACACAACAAAGCCCAAGATATAGGAGTTCATAGAGGAGAAGGAAGACAAAGATCAAGAGCTGTTGGATCTCATTCAGAAATCCCGTCAGCCGTTAGATTGGACAGGAGCTTCACGAGGTTTAACATCGGGAAAAGCCAAGGTGAATTCCCGACAGTATGAGGGTCATCAGATCTAAATAAAGACAAGAAGTGCACGCACTGAAGAGGAGGATAGATCTCAGACGTTAGATCTGAGTGCAGGATCCGACCACCATTGGATCAAGGAGAACCTGCACGGTCTTTAAAGTGCAAGGAGGTTTGGCTGCGGTCATGGGGATAACGGTCATATGGGCCAGGAGCCTAGCCAGAAGAGCTAGAGTGTAAAGAGTGCATTGGAGTTTCGAGGATTGGGTTTTTGAAATGTCAAAGAAACAATGCAACGGGAATCTCGATTTCTCGATGTTTGAAATCCCGACTGATCCTGAACCGTCAGATCAAGATGTGATCTAGACCATCAATCCAATTCACGACAGTAGACCATGTCAACTAGGGACACGTGGCACAACCAGGGAATGACAGGTGTCAGGCAGATTCAACACTTCAGGAACATGTAAGTCACGAATTAGAGTGACACATGGCAGTATTTAAATTGTATCAAACCACGTGTGACATCAGTAGAGTATCGGGGATTAGGAATTTGAAATGACAAAGTCACTTGACATCAGGAATGCTGATTTCGCGATGAGCGATTTCGTGATTTAATCACAGCCGCTGAATAAAAATCGCATCTGGACCGTTGACACAAGTCTTGAAACATCGGAGTGATGTGGACCATCTGTTAGCGAAGACACATGGTGGAGATTGAGCAAGAGTCAGGATATTGTCCATCGGGAAATCGAAGTTCCTGAGGATAAGAAACTTGAGACATCGAAAGTCTCGAAATCCCGAGAGTTAATCTGAGCCATCCGTCTAAAGAAGGACACATGTCACGCGATCGTGCATATCGGAGATTCGAGACACCAAGCAGCAGGACTTGCAGGTCTCGAAACCCTAGAAAGATCAGAGTCGTCCATCTGGAAGGATGCGTGGCAAAGGATCGGGTGCCGTCGGCACTTTATCCATCGAGAAATCCGAGATCCCGGTGACAAGGGATTTGTGCATTGTGAAATCGCGATCATTGAAACCCCGATCAGTGGGGAACAGCTGTTAGCACAACAGAGAAGGAGGATAGCGGCGTAGTGGAGAACAACTGTCAGCGTAAAGGAGCATCAGGATTTGGACGATCAAGAATCACGTGGGTGTATGCATTGAGGCATCACAAACCCTGTAGCCCCGACGGGGTAAGGTTGTGGTCATGGAGTGACAGTCACATTGACCAGGAGCTAAGCTCAGGAGGGCTAGTGTATGAAAGTGTTGAAGCCCAATTTAAAAAGGCAAGAATAATAAAGGTCATCTAACGGTGTGGATAAACCTTGATTGTGATTGGAGGGTTACCGTTCTTTCTTGCTGTTAACACCTCTGTTACGAATATGTTAAGTGAAACAGAATCGTGATTGTAAATGTGTTAACATTTCAGTTATAGGGACAGTTGTTATTGTTCTTGCCGAAGGAGATGGGAAGTTGAATCATCTGTTCGAGTGTATAAAAGAAGATGAAACAGACTGTGTCGAGTTGGCTGTTCTGAAGTGAAAATGAACAAACAGTAAGAAAAAGAAAAGGAGCAGAGGAATAGCATGAAATTGAGCAAATGTGTAGAGGGAGATGAAACACAGAGCAGAAGCATAGCAAAATGACAAACAAAGCAGAAGCAGGATAGACATAGCAGAACCAGAGAAGAATGACTGAAAAATTTGATGCAGAGAAGACCTGCTAAACATACAGAAGAAGAGGAGAATTGGAGAACAGTTTGTTGAAGATCAAATACAGAGAAAGATTGGTAAGAATTGATTTATCTGTGTAATTTTCTGTGTATTCATTATTTTATATTTTAAGGGTGGTTGGGAGGTGCTCGGGAGGAATGTTGTCCTCATAGGTTCAAGTTGGAGCTTGAACACAGGAAGTTGTAGCTTCCATCTGGTTGTATCCAGAGAAACAAGGGTGGAAGGGTGGTGCTAGGGAGAACAAGTGTTCTCTGTTATAAAGGTTGGAGGCTGTGTAATTGGAAGTTGGTGCTTCCATCCAGTTGGTGCTGGAACATTCAGGAAGTTGGTGCTTCCATCTAGTTGGTGCTGGAATATTCAGGGAGTTGGTGCTTCCTTCTAGTGGGTGCTAGAGAAACCAGAGAGTTGGAGCTCTCAAACAAGTTGCATCTTGTAAAATAGAGGTAGCAACCTCAGATTGAGTTGGTGCTCAATTGTAAGTGATGCACAGAATTGAAAAAGACTGCCTATCATTTCGAAGAAGAAGAGGTTTTCTCCCTTTATGGGTTTCCTCATGAAAATCTGTCTCTGTGTGTACTTTATGTGTGACTGATGGTCTTTAATTTTACTGTCCATATGCTGTATGTCGTTAATGATCACTTGAAGGAATATTAATAATATTTAAAAGGTAAAAAAATTGTTTAAGCTCATAAATAATTGATTCACCCCCCCCTCTCAGTTGTTGTAGTATTTCCAACAGTTTCCATTGCAGGATTGGAGTTACTCCGATGGCTACATTGGAAGCATGACTTCACTAAGTATTTTTTATTTGTTTAGTAGTTAGAGTAGGTTTAGGAGTAGGTTTTCTTTTAGTTTTATTTCTCATTTTTTCTCTTTGTAATAATGCAGTTATGAACACAAGCGGGCACACCAAGAGAACCATAATATGAATGTTGTCAGGGAAGTCCACTTTAAATCTTTTTCTCTCTATTTTTCAGTGAATATTCCTTTTCGAAAATGCAGTATCATCATGAAAATTTTAAATGGAAAGTAAAGAGATAAGTAAATTTGAACTATCAATTCAACCCTGACCTAAGGTGCCACGAGTAGGACTGCACTCATTTTAATAAGGATTTTTCTATTTTTAGTCTCTTTATTTTTAATAATAATGCTTGGTCAAAGTAGCATCTCATGCATCACTATCTTAAGAAAAGAACTTGCTTGCACATGATATTTTATATGATTTAGTTCTTCCTTTATTTTACAATGAGATGATAGTGGATACAAAAACTCAAGTTTATCTTTGGCCAAAGTTGTTTCCTTAAAAGTTTTCTTTTGTTGTTGTGTACTTCTGATTTTGAATCCCATTAATAAAATTTGATTTGGTTTGTTGCATGTTTTTGTTTTCTTTTATTATTTTGAATGAGTTTTCCTCTTATCTTTCTTTTTGAATCAATATATTTCTGATCAAAGAACTATTGTCGAAGGAAGCATTTATTTTAAGACTTGTGTTTTTCAAGCAAATTGAAATAATTCAAAGAGGTCCTGATATTAAGATATAGCTCAGACAATTGATTTTTAAGTCAATTGCCACTTTCATTTTGCCCTCAAATTATCTTTGCTAGAGTATTACACCAGAGATATGGTTTAAATCTTTGAGAATTGTGATGATCTTTAAACTTTTTACGCCGTCCTTATTCTTAAGGAATCGTTTTTAAGTGCTTCCCCATTCTCTAGATGATTTCTTAAAGGAGATCTAAAATCTCTAGACCATGATAAAACTTCCAATTTTGAAAGAAAATAAATTACATGGTCAACTATTCTCATGTATTGCAATTAACCTCCAGTATCACCCCGCTCTCTTTGTCATGAAGAAATCTATAATTGTATTACTATTTAAAAGTGGAATAAGAGAGTTGAAAGCACTTATGTGTGGGAAGTGTGTGTAAACCCGTCGGGGTATTGAACAGGCTCGCTGGCAGCGGGTAAATGCACACATGATACCAAGACAACTTCATTGGGGTACTGAACAGGGCTGCTAGCAACGAAGCAATGTCGGGTAGAGAGGTAGCAGGTATATATTTTTAAATTAGCTTTTATGGAGGTATACATCATGTGGATACAACTATTGAATGGGATTAAAGCATTTGAGTGGGTTAAATGACATCCCTGTCGAGGCTATGGATGCCTGCTGGCAGCAGTGGCTCTGTCAACAGTATTGAAGTTCTTTTATAAACATCGTGACTCTTTGATTAAGACATTATTTCAGGTCATAATCCTCTGCAAAGAAAATTCTATTGTCTGGTTATAACATTGAGCTTATCCTAATACCATATGGTCTCAGAGTGAATTTATTTCAGGGAGCTTAAATCATTTTATCAGTCTTATTATTTTCTTCCTAAGATAAAATCTTACCAGATCAGAGATATCTGCTTCACCCAATAAGTCGCCATTTGTTGGGCCCCAACAACTCCCCTTATATTTTTACAAAATTTAAAGGGCCCCTATTAGAATCTTGATAATTATAATGAGATACAAAATCAACTTTTTCAAATAGTTCCATACCTTGGCTTGCTTTGAGACAAACTTAAGACATTCACTCTAGTATGAGACATTTATTTCAAGAGTACATGTCAAAAGTTTGAAATGAGCATAAAAATCTCAATTTAAACAAAAATGTTAATTTTGATCAAATGTTTACTTTCGTTTAAATTATGATTATGTGTTCTTTCTTTTGCTCATTAGCAAGTTTGACTATTTTGAATAATGAATTCAATACTTCATCAAATAATATCTTGGTTGGTTTATCATTTTCATGAAATCATTTGGTGATATTAATTACTTAAATTCCTTTTTCATTTTGCATCTCATTTCAAAATAATAATAATCAAAGAATTATCTATCATTTGTTTGATTTTGTAAAAAACTAAAATTAATATTTTTTCCCCATTAATTTGAAGCTTCTAGATTATATTTGAAAACAAATTATAAATAATGTTTGTTTATAAGTTATAGTTAGTTTAAATTCATTTTTTATTTTTCTAGATTTTGTTTTATTCACAATTTTTAGGTTATTAATTTAGGTTTCTTTTTGTTTCACAGGTTTCTATTATCAAATATTTGATACGGATCTGATCATGGCTTGATTTTATTATCCAAATACGTTCAAGATGATTGATCCAAAAATAATTTTGGATTTCTACAAATAATTTTATGAGCAACAACAGATAAAATTTGGAAAGGCATTAAGATCAGACACACGATTTTGCAGAACTGATTGCAGCCAAACCATGAGGAATTAGAAGAAACGGTTGAAAACTCAGAACCAAAATGGACCCATTTACCTTACACTTAGAGAGTTTCCCAAACAAATGCACGATTTGAGAGATATTTGGGTCTCTTTTAGAGGAAAATTTCAAGTGGCGGAAATTAATAGTGATGCCCAGACTGTTCATTCATTTTATAAATATATGAGAAAGATCAGAGCCAGGGGGATCCAAGAATTGGAGAGAAGGATTTGAAACCTTTCTCTTTTATATATTATTTCTTTTGTAAACTTTTTTATTTCTTTTCAAATGGAGTAATGGATGGCTGGAAGCTTTGGGAGAATGGACGAGTATTTTTAAAGAAGAATATGGAATTCCAGGTTGCTTAATGGCTTTTGTTCTGTAAGTAAAATGGTTTTATCTTCATATAATATTTTCATATTCTTTGAATAATTGATTATGCATTGATTTAAATAGATTTAGTCTTTTTTATCAATACATGGTTAATTATTATTATTTATATATTAATTTTTCCAATCTTTAAGAGTTTATTATCTTAAAACAATTCTTCTAGGACTACAATATCGGCATGTGATTTTGAGAAAGAATATGTGAAATTAATTCATTTTTGGCTTTAGATCTGTGTGAAACTTATTCCATTTCATTCTTTCATTATTGTTGTATTATGAAAATGTTATAATGGTTGATTTTAGCTTTAGCTTGTCAATCATATGGTGTTTTCGTACTGTTAAATGTTATATGCTGCCCATAATTTCTTATTCCATTTTTTATGTGTGATCAATCAATCATTTGATTATTATGGAATTTATTTCTAATGTTAAATGATGGATAATATCAATACCCAGAATTGAGTTTTCTTTCATTCTTAAATATTGATTATCTTAAGATCACACAATTTTTAATTAGTTGTCTACCTGTTGTTATTAATTTACTCCAATATCAAATACTTCTTTGAATGTATTCTGGAAGTGCTAGCATTGTTATATTATAGGTTTCCCTTAACAATAGTACAGGGAAGAGCTCATACAACACAGAAAGATAAGTTTCGTCGATTAGAGACAGGTTATTATGTGTGTTATTTAGTTAAGTTGTTTATGAATGAAACAATGAATGTATGGTTCAGCTTTGACTATCCACATGTTCATGTTTCATTAACTTTTTTGCAATATTCTTTAAATTTATAAAAGAAAAACAATAAATATTTTTATATGCTTTCTTTATCTGCTTCCTAGAAGCAATCATTTTTCACATCGATTTTCGTAAGTTTTGATTAAAACTTGCAGCTTGTAAATAATGTAAATAAACGAGACTTGTATATCTTCTACTTAAATACAACTACTATAGTTACATTTGAACATATGTACATATATATAGTGTGTTTAGTAATTAGTTAGTTATTTCTCTATTTTATTCGTTTCTTTTAGGATTCTTAGATTGGCTAACAGAGCCATTAAACCCGTCAGAACGAGTTACACCAAATGGCTTGGGTTATTTAGACAACCCCGGACCAAACTCGCTCTTCCAGTTGATGGACGATCAATTTCGCCCGTTAACACAATTGTAGATGGCCCACTCAATAGAGGTTTCAGATGGACTTCTCTTGAACATATGAATGACATGACCAATGATTTGGCAACATTGACTCAAAGATGACACATGGAATGACCTTGTAGCAAATCGAATGAGAGACAAATGGATTTCCCAAACTGGATTCAAATGTAATGAATAGGGGGTGTCATGTTCAAGAGCGACACTTACTACCAATCAATATGAAGATGATAACATATCCCTTTCCCAAATTTTCCCCCACCATTTTTGGCAAGTACCTCTTTATTTTTACGCAAGCTTGAGGAGGATAACATATGCTTGTTGATATAAGCTTATCCTTCGGATAATTCCTTCGAAGTATGTTTAACAAACCCTAAGAAGGAGTGGTTCGGTCCCATTACGGGTCTGTCAATGTTTGTTTAACGAGTCCAGAGATAGAAAACTCGAAGGTTTTTCATGATTATAGAGTCTGGAAAAACACTTAAAAGAGAACTCTCTCAGTTCCTTTTTCGTAAAGTAGTCTGATGATACCGAAAAAGAGATAAATTATCACTCACCAGATGCTTTCTTCAAATACTTTATCGAGCGTGAAAATAGCAAGGTCACTCGATTATCTTTTCATGTTTAGAGAGTCTGAAAAGAGCTTCAAGAGGACTCTAGGGGGGTTCCTTTTTCGTAGAACCTTGTTGAGCCTGAAAAAGTGATAAAAGTATGCTCAATCATGTTCTCATGTATTTTTGAGTGGGAGAACGGACAAAGAACACGCTCAAGGTTTTATACAAAAACCATAAAAAACAATCAAAACATGCGATGACAAAGAAAAAATACGTCTACATCCCTGTATATGAACATCGAAGTTGTTACACCTGCAAAATTTACACTCAAAAGGACATTAGGGATTAGGGTTTAATAGATAAATAATCATAAAAAACCAAATAACATGGTAAAAGTAAATATAAAGGAGTAAAACTCTTTTTACCATATCATTTTCACTTTTCCACTATTTGAGCCCAAAAACCCCTCTTTTACCCTCGAAGTTCGGTGTCAGAT
>JASDQU010014113.1:262145-291279 GCA_032191745.1 Picea mariana
ACACTCAAAAGGACATTAGGGATTAGGGTTTAATAGATAAATAATCATAAAAAACCAAATAACATGGTAAAAGTAAATATAAAGGAGTAAAACTCTTTTTACCATATCATTTTCACTTTTCCACTATTTGAGCCCAAAAACCCCTCTTTTACCCTCGAAGTTCGGTGTCAGATTGTGGGAGTTACGAGCGTCCATTCGTCGAGCCATCAGCGACAGTGAGGTAGGCTCTTTGTCCTCTACTCTTTCATGGTTTAATTTTGCATTTTCATTGGTTAAAATTCATTTTTTGAGTTGGTTTTGTGAGCCCTACTTGCACTCAACCATTCTCACAGGTGGGTTACACGAGACCTGCGAGAATGGGTCATTCTCGCAGGTGAGCCCACAGTAGCCTGCGAGGTTCTTGCACTATTCCTTAAGGGAACCTGCGAGAACCACAAAGCACAATTTTTTTTTTTAAATTTACTCAATGAAAGAGAACCAATTCATGAATAGAGTTGCTAATCCTCTTTTTGTGCTTCTTATGCAGGTAATTGGCCATCAAAATGGTTCTTGAATGACGTGAAAGGGAGCATGAAGAAGACAATGCCATTACCGGAAATCATCCACCCACTATTGTTTCTTTGAGAAATTGTGGCCTTATGAAGTACTTTCGTATCCCGGGCATGAGGGCCCAAGTCAGGTTATTAGAGTACCTTGTGCGTATGTGGGATCTCGATCAGCAGGTATTTCATGTAGGTGTCCACACACTATCCTTGGACATTGAGGACATTTAATTCTTGACTAGACTGTCAAGGCGTGGGTACCACATGAGCCTGACTGGTAGTAGAGGTGGTGGGATGCCCATGAGTGAGTACTGCTACGTACACTGTGTTCCTGAGGCAGAGAGGAAGAAAGGGAAAGTAGCTATTTGGGGAGTACAGGATTTGACCCTCCGTACTATCTTGTTCACCATTGCTTGGATGGCTAGGAGCTCCACTCCTCACATGGCGCTCCAGAGTTACTTTCAGTATGCTATTGAGTATACTGAACCTTGGGTTTTTAACTGGGCAGATGCAGTGCATCGTAGCATAAAAAGGAAGTTGACCAAATGCAGACGAGGCAACCTGAAGCAATTTGGGTACGGATATTTGTTAGTGTCCTTATTTCTTGAGAGGGTTCCATTACTGAGGCTGCAGATGGAGTGGAATTTACCGGCTCCGAGGGATCCAAGAATGCTGAGATGGTGTCAGATCATGGCCCGACACGTAGCTGGACCAATTATCAAGTATGATGATACCTTCTTCAACTGGCTACAACCACAGATGCTGATGGTTGACGATTATGCTTATGCTGGGTTGGATTTTCGAGGAGATCCAGACTTAGTCCTACCGGAGGATGCTCAGTGGAGGGAACTTGGTAAGAAGTACACAATTTTTTTTCTTTTTAAATGTTTTTGTGAATTTTATCATATTCAAATGTTTTTTATATGTTCATTCAAAGACTAAATAAAAAATCCATCGTTGATGACACAGATGTTGGACCTTATCGACCTCCTAGTACTTCTCTCATTTAGTGGCGAAGATAAGTAGCGCCAGTGCTACAATGGGAAGCCGGGGATTATCAAGCAGTGGAACAAAACCTAGAGGTTTTGACAGTAGATATTCTAGACATGCCTCTTGGAGAGGTTCCACGATGTGATCAGCGTCATACAGTAGGAGTGTCATAGTCCATGAGTCGACTACTCCGTAGAGTTGCTCGGGCAGTCGTGTGTTACCATGAACGTCATCCATGCTGTCACTTTGTAGAAGCTATGAGCTTCATATTTTGACATTTTGGTCTTCAGACAAAACTTTTTTGTAAAAAATTCTTTTGATCGTTATATATACAGACGGCTTCTACCGGTTTACCTTGTATTGTGTGAAAATTGATGTGATTGATTTATAAATGATCCAAATGTCTGTCTAATACATAGTTAGCCAATGCATATGTTAATGCATTTAGATATCTAGGAATATGTTGATATTCAATGTAATCAAAATAACGTTCCAAGAGGTGAATTCGCAAATACACCCGTAACAAAGTAGGACTTCAAATAGTATAGACATTACTTAACTATAGTACTACAAGCTGCATTTTGAGTCGGACAACCAAATGTTGGATTCCAAGTGAGATAGAATCAAACAATAATTCAATAACGGTGCTATACTCTGCAATGTTGTTGGTCGCATGGCCGAAACACACACCTCGTAAGGAGACAAGTTCATTTGTAGGGGCGTAAATTACCCATGCAGTGGAAGCAAGGTTCTGAGTACTACAACTAGCGCCATCAGCGAAGCCAATATAGGGTGGCAAAGACTTCGACATCTGGAAATCAAACACAACGTCACATAAGGGCAGAGACTAGATAACGTAAAAAACAAGCTACAGTAACACACAAGAAGTATGATATAATAAAAATACAAGTACTCATGCACAGATGATTTTATGCACAGTACTTCTTTAAGTACAACCCATTCCTAGGTTCACTCAAAGGGATACCATCATAATCTACTAACTCATTAGCTCATTTTTCCAAAACTCGTCGAACGATATAAGGACCTCACCACATGGCTTCGAATTTTCCAGCTCCTAGCATATCTCGATCTTGATCATAGAGGAGAATGAGATCTCCTTCAGAGAAAACGTGAGGCTTGACATGTTTTTCGTATTGGGCCTTGACACATTTCTTTTGAGCTTCCATAACTAGGGTAGCATCGCGTCAAGTTTCGTCTAATCACATAAGATACAATAGACGTTCTTCCTCAGCAGAAGTGTTTGGTAGGAGTTCAACAGCTAGTTTTAAAGAGGGTATCTCACATTCAATCGGGAGAATAGCTTCCAAACCATAGACTAACCGGAAAGGTGTAAACCCAGTAGCAGATTTGATGGATGTCCGGTAAGCCCATAATGCTGAAAACAACATTGTGTGCCAACTTGTTTTGTGAATCCCTATCATTTGTCGGAGCATAGTTATGAGAACTTTGTTAATTGCTTCGACTTGGCCGTTGGTTTGTGGGTAATAGGGCATTGAGTTATCATGGTGCAGACCCAACTTTTTAGTAAGTTCGGACATCATGAAGTTTCTGAAGTGGCTATCGTGATCAGTGACGATAGCTTGGGGAACACCAAAATGAGCCATGACATGATTAAAAATGAATAATGTTGCGGTCTTTCTAGTGTTGTCAAATTTCGGCATCTCCTCAGCCCATTTTGTAAAGTAATTGACAGCTAAAATGATGTAACCATGCCCCCCAGCTAAGTGAGGGTGACATGTCATGAAATCAATGCCCCATTTCACAAAGGGACCAACAGAAACCACAGGGTGAAGAGGAGCAGGATGTGACTGTATCTTTTGATTATAGGTCTGGCAAGCATGGCATTTTTGAATGGAAATTATGTAGTCGTTAAATAAAGAAGGTCAAAAATACCCTGCACATAAGATCTTCTAGGCAGTAGCATACCCAAACATATGACCACCACATGCTCCAGAATGGCAGTCATTCAAAGCTTTCTCGGTTTCGTCGAAAGTTAGGCAATGTCAAAAACAAAATCAATCCCTCGACGATAAAGAATATCCCCGAGGTTAATATATTGACGAGCTTGATAGCATATGCGACGTCGGTCAGTACTAGACAAAGTTGGCTGGAAAGTCTGGGTTTGGAGATATATAATGATATCACCATACCAAAGATCATCAGTGTTGATAAGGAAAAGAGATTCATCGGGTAACGAATCAGCTTCTACTGTTTCCATTTTAGAATGGGGAAAGTCGCATATCAACTCAGCAAAAACTAAGGACTTCTTGGACTTGGCACGTTCGAATTCTAAGTCAAACTTCTAGAGAATCACAATCCATTTGGAGTATTTTCCCCCTAGCAATTGATGTGTGAGAATGTGTTACATAGGGTTGCAATGAGAAATCACTGTAGTCTTGCGCGAGAAGATATAGTGCTGGAAGCGTTGGATGGCTTAGACGACAGCCAAGGCCAGTTTTTCAACATGTAAATACTTGATTTCAGCAGGCGTTAGACTTCGACTCAAGTAGTAGATAACATGTTTGTCGTTAACATCATCTTCTTGTACGAGGACCATACCAATGGTGTAATCTGAGGCAGCAAGGTAAAGGAAATAATCGTGACTGTAATCGGGGGGAAAGAGAAGCGGGGCACGCGTTAGGGACAATTTCAAAGCTTCGAAATCATTGTTAGCAAAAGTATCCCAGACGAACTTTGAACCCTTTTTGAGGAGCTGCATAAATCCACGAGTTATCTCGGCATAATTTGGGATAAAACGACGAAGAAAGTTTTCTTTCCCCTGCAAACTTTGCAACTAACGAAGAGTAGAAGGAGGAGGGATATTAAGGATCGCCTCAACCTTTAAAGGATCCACCCAGATCCCTTGACGCGAAATGATAAAACCTAGAAGTCGGCAGGATTCCATGCAGAAAATGCACTTATGAGGATTCAAACGTATACGGTAGAACCGACAGTGGATGAAAATGGCTCAGACATGGGTTGGGTAACCGACTCGATGCATTGAGTGAGTGGGTAAATCATCCAAATATGGTCAAACGATGTGCTTGATATCATGGAAAACATAAGAAATAGCGCGTTGAAAAGTTGTGCCAACATTCTTGAGACCGAAAGGAAGTTTCCGATAGGCAAAAGTACCCCAAGGACAAATAAAAGCAGTCTTATGTTGATCCTTGGAAACAATGTTGATTTGATTATACCCGGAGAAACCATCCATGAGAGAGAAGATTTCACTTCCGGCGCAATCATCGACAATCTGGTTGTCGAAGGGGGTAGGAAAGTTGTCTTTGGGACAAGCTTTGTTGATATCCCTATAATCAACGCATACAAAAATGGTACCTTGTTTCTTGTCAATCGAGACAAGATTGGAAACCCAGTCTGTGAGAGCCACCGGATAAATAAAGCCGGCTTTCAAAAGTTTCTCGACTTCGAGCTTGATAGCAACTGCTTTACGTGGGTGAATTGGACGAAGGCGTTGCCGGACGGTTTTAGCGTCGGGGTATGTCTTTATCTCATGCATCACAATCTCAGGGTCGATACCCGGCATTTCTTCGTAGCTCCATGCGAAGATGTCACGAAACTCTTTGAAAAGGGATGTGTAGGTGATGAGTTTGTCAGAAGAACATGAAGCTCTGATATAGACATTTTCAACAATCCCAGGTTTGACGGATATGTCAAGGGGAATAGTGGGTGAGATATTGCTTAATTTCCCTTCGGAAAACACATCGTGTGCAGACTCGGGAACAGTCGAGATGACGACAATGGTCGACGGGGTTGAGATCCATTGGTAGTTCTCAAGAGTATGTTGCTCCAGAAAGAGGATGGAATGATGATGCCCATCGTCCCAAGGGGTGTCCTCCATGACAGACATTATCATCTCGTCGGTGGGAAAAATGACATGAAAAGGATCGGGAGACAACTCACCAAGAGAGGGGGTAGAAGGTGTTGCTGATTGAATAGCTTGATAGGCGGATTCAATCAGACTTAACGACATTGCGTCGCTGAAATGAAGATGATCTCCAGGGTCAGGTACTATCCAGGGGTCATGAGACAAAGGAAGTTTGTGAGGCGAGGTAGAGATCATGTTGATGGAAGCAACAAATGAGTGTGGAACATTGGGTGATGGAATGGGGAAAGTACCCATTAACGAAGAATCTTTTAAAAGGCCTACACCGACGTTCTCATAACCAGGTGGGGTTTTAGCGATGAACGGTACATTGCCAGTATGGGTATCCGAATTAAAGAAGGCTAGTTGGTCGACGGTGACGACCTTACCTTGATGTGGGAAATGTACCACATAGAAAAGGGTTGACACAATTGCGCGCATGGAATCGATCCAGCTGCGGCCAAGCAGAAGATTGTAATCAAGGGGAGCGTCAAAGACTTCCACTTCGACTTAGACCATTTTTCCTTCTAACATGATGGGCAATGAAGGAAGGACACCATAGGGCTTAAAACTGGAGCCGTTGAAGGCTTTAAGAGTGTTCTGGGATCCATTCAAAGAAGGAGAGCCAATGGCTTTCCAGCAAGCAAGAGACATAACACATGTCGAGGCACCCTCATTGATAATGGTTTGGTAAATGTTTTTGTCAGAGACAATCACTTGGATTTGGAATGCAAGTTGAGGGGGTAACCTGGGAATGTGATCCTCCAAGCCAAAAATTATTAAATTCGTATCCGTCAGATCAATTCCACCAATAGCTTTCAAAAAAGCCTTCCGTTGTGTGGGACAAGTTTGAAGGACTTCAAGGGTTGACATCGTAGAAGGTGCTTGGGCCAGATCTTCAATAATGTTGTAATTCTAGGTAGCACGAGCATAAGGATTGAAAGTTGATTTCCAAATGACACCCTTTGGGGGGGGTCACAGAACTGTGTCGAGGCCTGGTCGTTCGAGATGAAGAGGACCGTTGGTAGGTGGAGTCACGGGAGAGGGTTGTACCGAGGAAGGCGGTAGATCATCAACCTTCTCTTTAGAGGGAGAATAATCTTTGGCTCGAGTAGTGAGGACAATGTTGCTTTGCTTAGAATCGCCAGTACACATCAAGACATAGGATGTAGTCGAAGATGAAGGTTGGTCATGAATGACCAACTGAACCTATTGTTGAGACGGGAATGGTTGGGACAAAATGGCCGGAGCAGGTGGTTTTGGAGCTCCTTGAAGGAATTTAGTGACTTTGGCGTGTCATGGACAATCCTTCATGTAGTGATCATCACCACAGATAAGACAAGGGTATCGAGGTTTGCACTTATCCCGATCTTCAACAAGTGTAGTTTTGGTTCACTCTGCTGGAGAAGTATTTTTGTCCTCCTTATTCTTACCTCTCCCATTTTTAGATTTATTTTTACCGGCTGGGGTAGATTGGACAACATTTACCTCAGAAGTCTTGCCGGCAAGAGGGGCAGGAGACGGAGAATTTTGAACATTAGAAGAAGCAGGTTTGGGGTTTGTGCTTGAGGCAGAATGTGGTTGGGCCTGGAAAGTGCCAATCACACCGTTAGCTGCATGCGAAGCAGCTGGAGTAGTTGAAGTGGTGGAAGTGGAAGGACGAGGTAAGTCAGGTAGTAAATTGTAAAGGGTTCCTGTTTGTGAGTAAACGAGGTCAAGATATTGAGCACGACTTATAGCCTACTCTTCTGTGACCACTCCACCCATGGCAATGTCATGACCGATGTCATTCACAAATGATTTGGTGAACCATTCTTCCAACAACTGATCGGGGAGTTCGAGTTTAATAAGACGTCGTCGTCGTCACCACTCATGAATGTGATCGGATATATGAGTGGCATTGTTCTGTTTGAAAGAAGTCAAAATCTCGGTCCCCATGTCATAATGAATCGGTAACTGGTAGTGCGTGAGGAAAGCCATAGCGAGGGTGTTGAAGTCAAATAAGAAACCTCGTGGAAATTCGATATACCACTTTGCAGCAGAACCTGTGAGGGTTCATTGAAAAAGACGTAAACGAATAGAGTCATCCATCAACGAATTGGATGAACACCATAGGTGAAAATTCATAACGTGATTGTTTGGGTCCTCTCCCACTTTGCCATCGAATTTAGGAATGTCCGATGGTAGCTTGGCTGGGATAGCAGGCCATTGGGGAGAGTGATGAATTGGATCATTTAAAATCCTTGACAAGTCTGGAAGATCCAAAGTGGATATGAAGGGTAACTGTCGATTCACCTGCAGGTACTAGTGGCTTTGGGGAGGAAGCCCCATTGGAAAACCAGTAGGACCATAAGCAGTCTGCATATAATGTGAAGACCCAGGCAGATTCGGTGGTGGTTGAAGAGGATAGTAGCTCATAGGATTATACCCTGGGACAGGGACTTGAGTTTGGGCATTCACCCCCCAAATGGGATTGAACGAACCTGAATATGGTTGGCCCATACTAGGGGTTATTACAGACGTAGCTGGAAACTGCTGCCCCCCAGTCGATTGAGGAGGATGTTGTATCAACTGATTCCAATACTGGGCTAAGGAGGGAGGTATGTTTTTCCCATAAGGTGGGGTTGGTCCTTCTATCGAAGGTGGTGTTCCAATTGGGGGAAAAGTTCCAATTGGGGGTTGTGTTCCAATTGGGATTTGCATTCCAAAAGGAATTTGCCCGCTGAGAGGGGGTTGACTCATACCACCTTGGTGAAATTGTCCACCAACCAGAATCTGGTAATTTGGAGTGAAGGACGAAATAGTGCCACTAGGATAAAGACTGCCAGTAGAAGATGAAGAAGGTCCTCCAAAAGGAAATTGAGGGAGTGTGGGAATAAAACCAGGAAGAGAGTGCCCAGAAGAAGAAGGACCACCAGGAGAGCCGTATGGGGTTTGCGTAGGAGTGGGAATGGAAGCATTCAATGAATAGTATCCGGGTGGTAGTGTCGGAGCGACGTTGGGAGTTCACAGAGTGTTGATGGGAGCAAGACTAACCACAGTAAACCTCGTTGGAACACTCATAGTATCTGTGAGATGGGCCATTTTGACAGGGACAGTAAAGTGATAGGCGGTAGTAAACGGTACTGTTTTTGGACTAGAGATTTCGAAAATCACAAGTGGGTTGATCTCGGAAATCATAGGTGAGCCTGGACCAAAAATGTCTCATCAAAAAACACCCTTAGACCAAAAAATATCTTGACCTTCTATGCCTGGAAAAGGTCCAACTGGTGATCCAGAAGATGTAGCAACTAAGTCTCCGGAAGAATTCAGTCGCATAAAAGTTCGCTCAGAATCAAGGTGAAGTCGAAAGTCCTCTCGAGTATTTGTAATTTGAAAATGTTCTAGAGATTCAGTTCGTTCCACTTGCAGCGTGGTAACGACTCTTAATTCACTTTGTCGAGGAGAGCCCTCAGGTGTACTTGTAATCCTCATCGCACACAGTTGTTTTGTACAATTAGCTAATTTCCTCCAAGTCCGAGCAAGTCGACTCTACAAACCTTTCCCCTTCTGATGGGTATAATGGATTAATGACCCTGTATCCTCCTGAATCAAAGGTCATTTTTTGTGTCTTTAAGTTGATTATGGCCTGGTTATCAAATGCCTTGTTATCACTCTGTAATTTTCCCAAGGCTGAGGAGGATGTCATAGAGGCAACATCAAAACCACTTCAAGCCTTGGATCTAGCCCTCCGAGACTCAGAGAGGGATCTCTTTGTTTGATATATATTTGTTTGAATAAATATTAGGCTAGTTATGCAGACCATGGGTTTGTTTATGGATTTGGTGTGTTTGGGAGATCAAAAACTTGAATTTTCATTGGGCCATGGGGTCTACCTTTCTGAAAATGTATCTATCTTAGATGTAAAGATTGCCACCATAGGGAAGGATAGAAAGACTGTTGGATCAAATTGAATTAAATGAATGTGAAGGAGAGGAAAATAAGGGAAAATCCACCAAGCAGAGGAGCAGATAAGAATTCCTATGCTCAACTTCAGACGAAAACATGCAGACCATTAAAAGACCAGAAACAAAGTGCAAAAAACAATTTTTGTTCATAATATTTATTTAAATGATTGGATCAAGGAAAACAACAAATGGATTAACAAAGCAAGAAAATAGTTACTCAGAGAAAAACATCACCAGGGAGTCTAACACAAGAATCCTGTAGCTAAAATTTTTATTTCTGGAAAGTCATCAAGAAAATTACTATGCATCTTCTCTGGGGCATGAATCCCGAGCTCAATCATCAACCCTTTTACATTAAACTCACATAAATAAATAGGAGAGATCCCCCAACAAGTTTTTTGCAGTCAGATTCAACCACCCTAGCTAAAAATAGCAACAAATCCCCCAAAATTCGGAACTGTCTGCCATGAAAGACAGGCCGAATTTCTACAAAAAAGGGGTCTGCAGAGACATCTGTTTCTCTTCAATGCAGACACCTGGGAAATAGATTAAGGATTTTATTGTATATGGGCATTTTCTGGACATAAACCTCCTTCGGTTTCTCCAAATTTGGCTCCAACTCGTTGTAACAGCTCCCGCAAAATCATGACTGTAACAGAAAAATGAAAAACTAAAAAAAAAAAAAAGGTCTTGAAGATGGCTTCAATTATCCATGCTCATGGAACCTTTGAAAAAAATCAGAGAGATTTGTTTTCTTCATCCTTTTACAGAGAAAAACCTCTCTCGGTTTTAAAAAATTCATTTTAATTTGCCCAGAATTCGCTTCAGAAGAAGACTGGTCAAAACTGGAAAAACAACAGTTTTGTGAAAATGGGGGAGGGCGGTTTTGGAGAGGTAAGTGGTATTCCAGACCCCCCTGAGGTGGTAAGTGGTATTGGGAGGGGGGGTCCAAAATCATCTAGAGGTGAAAAGTGTCCCTCCCAATACCACTATTCCAGACCCCCCCCTCCGTTAAAGTTTGAAAAGCATGGGGGGGGGGTCCATAATTTTTTATGTCCGTGGATTAATTTTTTATTATTTTCCTTTTTTTTTTTTTTTTTTTTTAATGTTTTATTACGTTTTAACTTTTATTTATTTATTTATTACATGTTTTAATTTGTTTTTTCAATTAATGTTTTTTATTATTGTTTTATTTTATATGTTTTTTGTTTTGTTTTTTATTTAATTTAAATTAATGGAACACTAACCTAATTACTAAATTAAATAATTAACTTAATTATTAATTAACTAATTAACTAATTAATATTTAATTAGTTATTAGCTAGTTTAACCTATTCTAACTATACTAAAATTATTAATTAATCTAATTAGCTAATTGTTCTTTTTAGCCTAAGTTGTTTATTCATGGATGGTTGGTGGGATAATGGAGGATTATGTCATGAGGCAGGGGCGATATGGTATTTCTAGTATGGTGGTAAGTTGGAAGGGTGGTAAGAAGTAAGTGGTTTGGAGCGAAGGAGGTATGATGCAATGGATGGATGACACGTTGGGACAGGGCTCACCAGAAAAACTGCCTCATTCCGGACCCCCCCCCCCCCCCNACGGTCGAGGGGGTCCGGAATCGCTTGTAGACCGTCCATCTGTGTGCTGTCATGATGACCATAGATCTATGCGCACTTGTTAGTCACCATTCCAGACCCTCCCCACCGTTAAAAGAAGAACAATTGAGGGGGTCTAGAATCCACTGCCAGTCGTTGATCTACGCGCCGCTAGATCGACCGTCGATCTAAGGGTGTTCTTTATTCTCCAGGTGCGAATGCAGCAAAAAATTAGGCTTAGTGATTTTTGTCGGTTTTTTGCATTGCTTCCCTTGCTTTTGTCTCCTTTCCTTGAAAATAATGTGCAGATCTAAGCCCAATCTAACATGCCCGATCTAAGCCGAGCAATTTTGGGTAAGGTGTTGTGCCATCCACTATCTCTATTACTTCGAAGTCAGATTTAGTGTGCACTCCATCTAGGTCTACTGTCACTCCTTTTAGTCTCCCAATTGGTAGAACTCCGTGTTGATTTGCCAGTTTCAGCTGAACGGGTGAATATCCTAATGTGGGCTCTCACATGCATTGCCATGTATTTTTGGGTAATACATTGACTTTAGAGCCTAGATCTAGTATGATATCTCCCATGTTGAAATCCCAAATGTTGGCATTAAGACTGAACTCCCTACTTGTTCTTATCCTTGAATATGGGTGATTGACTGTTTTTGGTTCTAGCTTTCATTCTGTCTCTATGCTACATCTTTCTAGCATATTTTGTAATACTTTGATAGAGGATGGATCATTTAGTAATTCTACACATAATTTCAAAATCCTTTGATTGTACTTGTCCCAAGGGTTGCATTTCTTTGGTATGATCCAACGACGGAGGCATCTCGTACTCTGGTACTTCCTTATTATGTTGCGTGGTTGTGGTTGATGCAATGTTAGGCTTCATAAATTATTGTACATATTGATTAAATATTTCCTTCTCATTCTGCGCATCAAACTGCTTCCTTGGTTCGACATTCTTCTTCACCCATTAGTGTTGTACTAGATCTTGTTTTACTATGTCATTTCCTATTTTAGATCCTCTGCGTGTAACTATGTTGATGTTTCTTTTTTCATCCCTTACTTCTGCTGAAATCCATTGAAAATTCTAATTGTTCTCATTCCTCTTTTCCTATATCTTCCCTAATAATATAGGACATTCTTCTATGCCATGATCTAATGCACGACAATACATACAAGTCACTAGTGGAAGTGGACATTCTCTTACATAGTGTCCTGGTTGTTGATAGTTGTGACATACCATTGTTTCTCTACCTCTTCCAATGCCTCCTCTTTATCTTCCTCTGCCTATGTAGCCATCTTGATCCCATTGCACTGCATTATACTGAGGCGCCTAGTTATACTGCGCGGTATTGTAGTGGGGTTGCGTTCTGTTATACTGTGGATGTGTTGTGTTATATGATTTTTGTGCCATATTATACTGCTACTGCATAGTGTTGTATGGGGATGGTATGTGGTTAAATTGAGGTGTGGCTTTCCCGATCATCATTTTGTCCTACACCCCATATGCATATGATATCCTCTCTCTCATCAAATCCATGGTTCTACCGTCTTTGTCATCATGGCCTACTGACTTGCAAAAGTTGCAATACAAACTCTTTGGGATTGTCTGGTATTTCTGCATCATTGGGCAATGATATAGATTATGGCCCAGTTTCTTACAAATTTTGCACCATAGTCCTCTTGTTGGTAATGGATTCGACATTTCTGCTACCATGTACTGTGCGAATGTTGGAAATTTGTTCTTATGGTGTCCTTCTATCTTGCATGTGGTACACCAAACGAATTCTCTTTTGTCCTTACTTTTGTTCCGGTTTAGCTGGAATATTAAGTTATTCATATCCTCCTTCATCTCCTCAATGGCTGAATTTGTCTTGTGATATTGGTTTTATGCCAGTTGTAGGGCTATCTACAGGGTCTGTTCCTGTGTTTGAAACTTCTGTTGTCACAGTAATAGTGATTTGACGAACATTTGCCTGTGCTGCATATCTGTCATGACATATTTTAGCTTTCCTCTTAGTCACTTGAATCTGTGGTCAATCTCCCATACAGATTCTCCTGGTTTCTGTCAAATTTCTATCATCTCGTTCATGTATTGGTCCTCTGAACTTGGCTTCTGAAACTCATTTATCAACAAATTATTGATATCTGGAATCATTCTGGTTGTCCCTAGTGGATGTTTTGTGGATAAACTCATATACCAATCCAGTGCACGATCCCTTAGTGTGACAGCTAACTATGAAAGTTTTGTTTCCTCATTTGTGATCTATTTTTCTTCCCATATCTTTTCACGGATAAATAGGTGCTTCTCCAAGTCCTCCAATGCTTCTCCTTTGAATTATGGTAACCTGATGGTGGAATCGTGTCCTGCCATCCTGAATGTTGAACTACTACCTCCACGAGGTGTAGATACTTGACTAATGCTTCCTGAATTGTCTCCCCTAGTTGTTGTTCCTAGTGTATATGTACTTCTTGTTGTCTTGCTTCTCCCAAAATTTGGTTGTCTAAATGGTGGTGTTCTCTTTGGTGTGTTAGTCACACATGGGTTTATGGGTTCCACACTGAAATTGATATGGATAAGATTGTTACCTTCTATTCCCACCCTTGGACCTCTCGTTTTCCTATCATATGTTGCGCGCAAGATTTCCTCAATCTTCTCCATAGCCCAGAGATCCTCTACCTCCTCTTCATCACTCACCAAGCCTTCCCTTGCGACTACAACTCTCTTCTTGGTGTTCACCTTGTATTGGTAGGGTACTCCACTACGCGTCTTTCCAGTTGTCACCATGATCCACTTGATCTGGTCATCTTCCATCATGATTGGGTCCAGGGATTCCTCCTTCTTTATTTTATCCCTTTCTCCTTCCCTTTCTCCCTTTTTTTTTCAGTGCTTCCCCCCTTCCCCCATACACACAGGGAAGTTTAGTTGTCTAACTCCATTGTCATTACACCTTTGTTATAAAGTAATATCTTAATATAAGTATACAATGATATAATATACATTCCTCGAGGTGCACGTAGAAACGCTTTATCTGCTGCGTTGTACGACTTCATGGTATCTATTGCAAATTCTATTATAAAGCCTTCTACAATACTGTTGAGCCAAAAATCTATTGTGTAGGTGAATTTGTTATTCACCTATTTTAACTATGTGATTTGAACTGAGTTCCACTCTAATTGTTGATCCAGGGGATCAAATTTTTCTCAAAAATTCAAAGTTCTTGGAATCGCTCAAATCGAACGGGAGCATAGGCCTCGTTGTCATGAACCCAACGCAACTCGTTTGGGTTCAAATGGACTTCGGGAGTGAGAGATATCGCGTTCTGTTCAAAATGAAAAACAAGCAAAAAAAAGGATGTTGATTGTACAATCCGTATGGATGCTGACGTGGCAGACCGTACGACACATGGCAGGGCTGTACGACACATGGCAGGAAATTGTGTGGACAATTGGCATATGACATGGCTTGTTTGCAGTGAATGGGATGGTGACACGTGGCCCAATCAATGGCCGCCACGTGTCCCCTATATATTGGTTTAAAATTTATTTGGAGTCCACCAGATTCGACCCGATGACCTCCACCCACATGCAAAGCTTTGGCAAAGACCACCAACCTATGCGCCACCATAGTGTTTCTTAACACTATATGGTGTAGAATATATTTGAATTCAAATGTTGTAAGTTTGGGCAGGGGGTCAGGTTGGGGCCTAGCCCCAGCCCGTGGTTATGTTGTTATGTAATATGGCCACGGTTTAAACCTTTGCGCGCACATTCAAACTTTATCCCGAGTCATATGCCTTGTAATATGACCATGGGTGCGCATTGTGTATTAACATAGCCCTTTTTAATTTGAGCCCGGTCACATGTGTTGTGCATAGAAACACTAGCGTGCCGACCATTGTCCTGTGGTTTGGACTTGACCCTTTTTTATATGTGCGCGAGGTCATATGGTGGCTATGTGCTCGTGGGACTTAGATAGTTAAGGGCCACCATGTAACTGTTCGACAGTTTGTATCGATTGTGCGGTTGCACCCGGTGCTGGGTTTTAATGCATACAAATGCGTGGGGGCTAGGTTGAGCCAACAAGGGTGCATTTTGGTGATCCAGAGACAACAAGTTTGAAGGGGGACTTCCAGGAAGCCTATCTTCTTCAAATTTTGGCCAAACGAGGTGCTGAAAAAGCCCAGCTAGGGGTTTTTGGACATTCTGGAGCCATTGGAGCCATCTTTTTGGAATTTTGAGCATTTTAAAGAAAATTTTTGAGCACTTTGAGCAAATAATACAAAAGATCCATTGGAAGCTGGACCAGGAGATGTATCCCAAGAGAGGGGTGAACTCCTTTATCATTTGTTGTGTTATGTGTTTTTTGTTCACTATTTATTGCTGCTATTTATATGCATCTTGAATGAGTAATTTATATAAAAGTTGTGTTGCAAAGTCGATCCATTTGCATTTTAACACATGAATTGAAATCTTGCAAATAATTTCAAGAATACAAGTCTTCTTCATTTTTAGATCAAGTTGGTATCAGAGCATAGGTTTTTGAAGACTTGATTATTTGCAAGTGTTTTGTTTTCTAATGCTGACAAGGTTGAAACTCACAAGAGGAGAAGGTCAACTTGTAGAGCCAAGTTCACATCCTTCAAGGAGGAAGCTTATATCATCACCTCAAGTTTCAAGGAGGCATTCACCAAGCATGGCTCATGAAGAGAGTCATGAACATATTCCTGTAGAAGATGAAGATCTTAGAAAGGCTGTCATGGAAATGAGAGAAATGATGAAAATATTGATGGAAAGGAATACAAAGTTGCAAGGTGAAGGCTCCAACCCTTCAAAGCACAAGGGAGACAGTGGTGATAAAACTCCAAATGGAAATGGAGGGAATGGTGCTTCTCCACCACCCTCACCTCCATCTTGTTCTTCTTCTTCTTCTACCAGTTCAATACCTCTTCCAAATTCTCCAAAAGGACATGGTAAAACTCCTTCACAAATTCCTTTGTTAAAGCTTGATATTAAATTCGAATTGCCAATGTACAATGGAGAAGTAAATGATGAGAAATTAAATAATTGGATTCATCAGATTGAGGTGTATTGTAGGATACAAAAAATTCAAGATGATGAAACTAAGATTCAGCTTGCTTCTTTAAGATTGGATAGTGCAACACTCATTTGGTGGGAATCCATGACTTAGGAGGACATGAAGAAACATGGTAAAATTTTAACCTCTTGGAATGATTTTATTGTTGCAATTAAAAGACAATTTTACCCATTGGCAAATATGCAAAAAGCTACTATGGATTGGCAAAATTTTAGACAAGATAAAGGATAAAATGTGCAAAGCTTTACTCAAGAATTTAGGAGAAGATCTTTGGTTTTGGGAATAGATTTGTCTTCTCAAGAAACTTTACTCAAATACATTGGAGCTTTACATAGTTATTTGAGACATACAATACTCATGTTTAATCCTTCAAATCTAGATGAAGTTTGTGTTCAGGCCACTCATTTGGAAGCAAGAGGAAGGAATGAAACTCATGAGGGTAACAAGAAGCCTTTTAGTCATGGAGACAAAGGAAAGAGGAAGTTCAAGGGCAATGGAAAAAAGAATGTTGCTGTTAAGAAAGAGGGAGAAAAATTCACATGCAAACATTGTTCAAAAGATGGCCATGATGAAGACCATTGTTGGAAACTTCATCCTGAAAGAAGACCCAAAAAGTTTGGCAACAAAGGGAAGTCAAAGATTGTTGCAACCATACAACATGATTTAGGTTCTGATTCAGGCGATGAAACAAAGATCACAGCCATGGGTTATAAAGGTAATGTTTCTATTGCAAGTACTAGTTCTTCAAGTAACAATAATCTCAATGTAACTCAACAAGAAAAAGAGAGAATTGAAATTTTTCACATAAGGGTTGTTTCAAAGCATACCAAAATAGATACTCTATTTGATATTAGATCTCAAACAAACCTTATATCTGAAGACACTATTAAGAAATTAAAATGATAAACAATTCCACATCCTAAGCCATACCCTCTTGGTTGGATATGTGATAATGCTAAATTACAGGTGACAAGAAGGTGTAAACTTAGGTTTGCTATCACTACAAATTTTATTGATGAGGTAGAGCTTGATGTTATTCCTTTGGATATCTGTGGTATTGTGTTGGCAAGCCCATATTTATATGATAGGAAAGCTATTTTTCATCATCATGAGAATAAGTATCACTTGTTTAAGAATGGAGTTGAGTACATTGTTAGAGCCCATACAAAGAAGATGAATTTATCACTTGTAAATGTGGGACAAATGAAGAGATTAGTCAATGCTAGCAAGAATTTTGTTCTCTTAATGATTAAACCCAAAGATGATATTGAAAACAAAGTTTTCCAAGGTTGTGATGCAAAGTTAAAATCTGATCTATATGAGGTTGTTAATCAATATGATGAAATGTTTAAATAACCAAAGGGATTACCTCCAAAAAGGGGTATCCAACATGAAATTCAATTGCAACAAGATTGTCCTCTTCCAAATATTGGTATGTATAGGATGTCAGTCATGGAGAATGCCGAAATTAAAAAACAAATCCAAGAGTTGCTCGACAAAGGGGTTATTCTACCAAGCTCATTGCCATGTGGATCTCCAATTGTGTTAGTACCAAAGAAAGATGGTACATGGTGTATGTGTGTTGATTTCAGGGCTTTGAACAAAATTACGGTAAAGAATCGTTATCCTCTTCCAAGAATTGATGATTTGCTTGATCAATTGAAAGATGATAAATATTTTACTAAGTTAGATTTTAGAAGCGGATATCATTAGATCAGGATTGCCGAGGGAGACACATGGAAGACAACTTTCAAAACAAAGCAAGGTTTGTTTGAGTGGATGGTAATGCGTTTTGGACTTTGCAATGCACCTGCTACTTTCATGAGAGTTATGAATGATGTCTTAAGGACTTTTCTTGATGATTGTGTTATCGTCTACTTGGATGAAATTTTGATCTTTAGCAAATCTCTTGAAGAGCATGTTAAACATGTGAAACAAGTTTTGGAGGTTTTGAGAAAGGAAAAGGTGTTTTTGAAGATGCCCAAATGTGAGTTTGGAAAGACTTCACTTATTTAATTAGGGAATATTGTTGGTGGAGGTGAATTAAAAATTGATCCCTCCAAGGTCAAAGTCATATTGGAATGGCCCAAGCCCAACAATGTGATAGAGGTAAGAAGTTTTTTGGGAGCAGCCCAATATTGGAGAAAGTTTATTGCTAATTTTTCTTCCATTGTAGCTCCATTACATGCAGTGACAAGTGTCAAGCAAGTTTTTCAATGGGGAGGCAAGCAATAGAAGGCTTTTGATACTTTGAAAGAGAAGACCAGTTCAACACTAGTTCTTGCACTTCCAAATTTACGACAACCTTTTGAAATCCAAACAAATGCAAGCAATTATGCAATGGGAGAAGTATTGCTACAACATGGTAAGCCCATTTGTTTTCATTCTGAAACTTTTAATAGTGCCATGATTAACTATCCTACTTATGATAAGGAGTTGTATGCATTGGTACAAAGTGTGAAAAAATGGAAACATTATTTGTTGGGGAAAGAAACCATTGTCCACACAGATCATCAACCAGTGCAATACTTACAATCACAAACAAAACTACAACAAGCTAGGCACTTTAGATGGATGGGTTTTCTACAGGAGTTCCACTTGGTAATAAGGTATAAGAAGGGCATTTATAACAAATTTTCTGATATGATTTCAAGGCCTATTATTAGTGCTTCAGTTATTCTTAAGCATAGTCCTATCATACATGAGAGTTATGTTGAGCAATATGCTTTAGATATTGATTTTAAAGAAGTATATGAGACTTCGTGTCATTCTAACCATGTTGAGGAATTGGATTACCATGTGCATGATAATCTTTTGTATCATCTTGGTAAGCTATGTATTCCATAGGGTGAAAGAATCACCATAATAAAAGAAGCCCATTCTTCTCTTATTGCTGGTCACTTTGGTGTAGGCAAGACAATGGCTAATTTGCAAAGGTACTGCTATTGGCCTAAAATGAATGAAAGTGTTTCGAGATATGTTCGAGGATGTTCATTATGTGCCACAAGAAAACCTAGCAATCAAAAGTTGGGTTTGTATACTCCACTTTACATTCCTTCTCATCCTTGGGAAAGTATTTCTATGGGCTTTGTAGGAGGTCTACCCATGTCTAAACGAAATCATGATTATCTTTATGTTGTGGTTGATCGATTTAGCAAAATGTGTATTGGGTGCATTTTGGATTGCCTAAATCCATTATTTCTGATCATGATTCTCAATTTGTTGTAAGTTTTTGGTCGAGTTTATGGGCACTCATGGACACCAAACTGAAAAAGAGCACATCTTTTCATCCACAAACTGATGGTCAGATAGAAGTGGTAAATAGAATGGTGGTGCATATTCTTCATGGTTATTGCAGAGAGCATCCTAAACTTTGGGATGAGCATTTACACTACATTCATCATGCTTACAATCGAGCTAAGCACTCTTCAACTCAAACATCGCCATTTGAAGCATGTTTTGGCTATTTGCCCAAATCTCCTTTAGATTTTATATTTGGAAAGGATATTGCTATTGATGGTCAATATGACATTGATAGGGTAGAAAAGTTCATTGAACAAATTCAGTCGATACTTCAAATGGTGCAAGAGAAGTTGGAAAAGAGTCAAGACAAGTACAAGACAAGACATGACAAGCATCGTGTTGATCACAGTTTCCAAGTTGGAGATGAATTTTGGATTTACATTAGTAAGGAGAGGCTTAAAGGAGAAGGTAAAAAATTGAAACCAATTCGATATGGTCCTTTTAAGATTATTGACAAGATTGGTAACAATGCCTTCCATTTAGATTTGCCTCCTTATATGCAAATGTATGCAGTTGTTAATGTTGAGAATTTGAAATTGTATGAGCTTCCTTTGATTGATGATCAATGAGAGCATGTTCAGATTCCTTCTATAGATGATTTCTCCCGAGAATATCTTACAGAACCGCATGAAGACACAATCCTTGACAGGAGAATGCGAACTTCAAAACGAGGAAATGTGGAGTATCTTCGAGTTGGTATTAAAGGTACAAATCCAAGCAAAGCCAAGTGGATTGAGGTTGGAAATGTGAGGGAACTATATCCTCATCTTCAGATAGACTGAAAATAGTCTTTTGGAGGTACAAAAGCTTTCCAATGGGGAGGTGTGGTCCAGGGGAACAAATTTTTCTCAAAAATTCAAAGTGCTCAGAATCACTTCAAATTGAATGGGAGCATAGGCCTCATCATCACGAACCCAACGCAACTTGTTTGGGTTCAAACGGATGTCGAGAGCGAGATATATTGCATTCTGTTCAAAATGACAAACAGGCAAAAAAAAGGATGCTGACTGTACAGTCCGTACAGTCTGTACAGATGATGACATGGCAGACCTTACGACACATGGCAGGGTCATACGACATGTGGCAGGTAGTTGTGTGGACAGTTGATGTATTACATGGCTTGTTCGCAGTGAATGGGATGGTGTCACATGGCCCAATCAATGGCTGCCACGTGTCCCCTATATATTGGTTTAAAATTTATTTAGAGTCCACCGGATTCGACCCCGTGACCTCCACCTGCGTGCAAAGCTTTGGCAAAGACCACCAACCAACACACCACCATAGTGTTTCTTAACACTATATGGTGCAGAATATATTTGAATTTAAATGTTGTAAGTTTGGGCGGGGGGTCGGGCTGGGGCCTAGCCCCAGCCCATGGTTATGTTGTTATGTAATATGGCCATGGTTTAAACCTTTGTGCGCACATTCAAACTTTAACCTCAGTCGTATGCCTTGTAATATGACCACGGGTGCGTGCTGTGTATTAACATAGCCCTTTTTAATATTAGCCCAGTCACATGTGTTGTGCATAGAACCACTGGCGCGCCGACAGTTGTCCTGTGGTTTAGACTCGGCCCTTTTTTATATGCGCACGAGGTCATATGGTGACTATGTGCCTGTAGGCCTTAGATGGTTAAGGGCCAGTGCATAAACATTTGACAGTTTGTACCGGTTGTGAGGTTGCACCCGGTGTTGGGTTTTAATGCATAAAAACGCGTGGGAGCTAGGTTGAGCCAACAAGGATGCATTTTGGCGATCCAGAGACAACAAGTTTGAAGGGGGACTTCCAGGAATCCTATCTTCTTCAATTTTTGGCCAAACGAGGTGCCAAAAAAGCCCAACTAGGGGTTTTTGGATGTTTTGGAGCCATTGGAGCCATCTTTTTGGCATTTTGAGCATTGTAAAGAACATTTTTGATCACTTTGAGCAAATAATACAAAAGATCCATTGGAAGCTGGACTAGGAGATGTAGCCCAAGAGAGGGGTGAACTCCTTTATCATTTGTTGTGTTATTTGTTTTCTGTTAACTGTTTATTACTGTTGTTTATATGCATCTTGAATGAGTAATTTATATAAAAGTTGTGTTGCAAAGTTGATCCATTTGCATTTTAACACATGAATTGAAATCTTGCAAATAATTTCAAGAATACAAGTCTTCTTCATTTTTAGATCAACTGTCGGATCCAATTTTTTGCATGGTTGTATTTCAACCTCACTATCCACTGTTGCAATAAGTGTGGAAACTCAGAGAAAAATACTTCATGCAAATCGGTGAATATGTACTTGTCCAAATACTTGCGCGGTGTTAACTTGAGGTTTTTGTTATCTTTCTGCACAAATTCTAGTTCCTTTGTCTTCAACTGGTTTTTTATCTCTGCCTTTGTGGAATTCCATGGTCTCAACATCCCCTTCGAGTGGAACATTCTCTAACCTTTTTTTCATCCGATCTAGTATTCTTTTGACACTCCTTCCACAGATCTCATGTGCACAATCCCATTTCCTTCCAATCAGCCGACAACAAAACTATTTGTTGATTATAGTCTTTCTCTTTAGCCATTTACCACTACAAATTGACCTTGGTTCATAACCAAGAAGCTTCCCATTAAAATCCCTTAAGACTACTGGCCCCCCTGGTTACCCAGAAGGAAAGGTAGTACATAGAGTGCACTGTGCAGTCCCACCCGAGATCGCTCTTATGGGTGGCTGCAATACTTAGGTGTTTGTAACCTAGGACTGAGCGAGATCTGTACTTGTATGTCAAAACCTTTATCTAGTCTATTTAACATTGTGTTATAATATTTATTCTACATATGCATGTAAAATACCAGATCTACTTAATCACTTCATTCATTCAATATTCATCAATTAATCAGACACAAAGATACATTCATTCAATACCACAACACAGTGTTACCATGGTTCACACCCTCCTAATCTATGCCCATAAAGATATGGATCTTAGGATTTTATTATGGTTCATAAATATATCACGTCGTGCGTGCTTACATTCTTGGTTCTTACTCACCTCAACAACTCCTCGATCCCTGTGAGGCTAACTAGATCACACCAATATCCTTAGCCTATGATCTAACCCTCGGTATCAAGTCACTTATTCCCCCCTTCACTCACCAACTTAAGGATTCATACAGTCCTTACAATATTCCCCCCTCTCTCTCTCGTCTCTCATTGTTGGCCCTCGACCAAGTTTTTGGAAAAGTTGGTTGTGTTTGACCATTTGTGGGACTTCGACAGGCTGGTCGAAGATAGAGCGCCCAAATGAAGCGGAGATCGCGGGATCTTGCCCTTTTTGTGGGCTTTTTGGGTTTTAGGGTTTATGTAACAAGTATGGGATATTGGCCCATGGGTTTACCCATGCTTAGGACTTTTTTTATTGTATAAATAAGTAGTTAGGCGATGTAAGAAGTGACATGTGGTTAAGTGCTAATGTTATCTATGTGCAAAGAATTGTAGTTGGATTTGTGTAAGAAGATGTTCTAAGATTTGCAGAGCTAAGTGCAAGATTATTGTAAGAGGGTTTTTGTATAGACCGTGTAAGGATTTGTGCCATGACCCAACTCGGGGAAGAAGGATCTGGCAAGGTCTGCACATATCTCCTATCCTTTGCGGAGTGGCTCTATGGATTTGTGCACTGGAGTAGAGGAATGTAAGAAATATTGAAGATCAATAAATAAGAAGAAGAGTTGGTGGACGTAGCCCCACATTGGGGTGAACCACATATATCCTGTGTTGTTGTGCTTTGTGCAATGTTTTCCATGATGTTTATGTAACTATTTTATTAGTGCACTATTCTTGATATGTGATAGGTAGATCCATTGATGCTTAGTGCTTTATATACAAATAAAAGCTAGATCTTCTCTGATGATATGTGCTAAATGATTAGATGTGCTTAAATCTTGATTACTACTGTGTTGATATGTAATACGGGTTAAATCTGTGATGTGAATAAGGATCATAATCTAATGCATATTTTTGGCTAAGTTCTCTTTTAATTGTTGTAATCACAGATCTGTGTCCCAACTATTTTGTAGACACTTGAGTCCTACAATACCCTCTGCCTCTACCTCAGGTGAGACTTCATCTGCTTCACAGGTGTTGTCGAAAGGGCTGGTAGTTAGGGTTTTTTGGTGCACTGTTGAAGTGTTGAACCCTGGGTCTGCCCCTGTGCCAAGAAATGGTTCTGTTTATAGGACCTGGAACTGTGATTGTTGGGAACTAAAGAAAAGAGAAATATCTGTGCATAGATCTATTGTTGTAGTGCACACTATTCTACTTGACTTGTGAAGCTTTGTTCTAGGAAAAAGAAGTCTGATCTGAAGAAAAGAGGTAAGATATTAAATCTTTGTGCTCTAGTAAAGGTAAGATATGTGGAAATTTTTTCTTCGAAAGTATGAATCTAGGTATGTTTGACAAATGTTGTCCTAGTATGAAAACTAGGGCACAACTAGAAGAAAGAATATTTGATCTTAATAGATTTGATAGAAATAGAGAAAGATATGTTATTCCTATGCATAGAAAGATTTTTTGGACTAAAAAGTGGGTGCAGGAACCTAGAACGAATTTTTTCATATTATAGGTCCATCACTATGATCCCAATGCATAGTACAGGAAAGGTTGGGGATCATTTAAGAGAAAGAGAGGATTGACAATGTGTTATAACTACAGAAGATCAGGACATCTTTCTAAGGAATTCCCTAGTATAGGTCCTATTTGTATTTGTTGTAAAGTTGTTTGTCATGAGGTTTTGGATTGCCCTAGAATGATTGCTAAAGTTGAAAAGATGAACTTGAGATAAGAAAACTATGAAGAAGGTCAAGAAACTAAGGATATGTTAGAGAACCAGAAAGAATCAGAGACTATGTTATTAAAGCTTAAAGAAACACTGAATGATCATAGAGACATCAGTTTACTGGAGATCTTAAAAGAGAATCAGTGCATAGAAACAAGAATAGGATACTTTGACATGGACTTTGTTCTGGATGAGGAAACACTGGTGAATATCATGCTAGAAAGCACTTGGGAAATTTTGGGAAATCCTACTATGGTTGCTTCATTGGGAAGGATAGGATTGTTTAAAGGAAATTGATAACCCTATGTGGAAGAGTTACTAATGTACCTATGATTTCCCATGGAACATCAATTGAAGAAGAATTCGAATTCATTAAGTTTGTTGAGAACATCGCCCCTTTTGTAATTTTGTTAGGAACGACCTGGATTGAGAAAGATCAAATCCGAAGGAAAGTAGAGGAGTAAGCTACATAATAGAAAAAACAAGAATTAAGGGAATTCATGGCTAGGAAAATAGCGTGACTAATAGAAGAACAAGAGGACAAGTCGAAGAAATGGAGGACCAAAAAATTAGCTATTGAAGTTGAAATAACACAAGAAAGTTTAAAGAACCTGTCGATGCAGGAGAGAAGAGCACCCACCCTAGAAATAGTAAGAAAAGAGGTATTACACTTGAATCCTTTGAAAAGGACCCTTGGCAGTGTGAAGTTACTACTTTAAGATAAGATAAGAACAAGAGGAACCCAGTGACTCAATTCACAGGGAAGAAGGAAAGAAATCTCAACAAGAATAAAGCAAAGTTAGAAAGACTACAAAAAGTTCTATAGGAGTTTTGCAGAAGGCACGCTTGCAGAACTTGAACCTCACCGGAATCGTAGAATGACACTTCGCCATGATGAAGCTATATGACCGTTGGAGGCATCTAGACCGTTAGAACAATGCTATAGAATGGCTAGAGACACAATTATTGCCAGAAATATCACCATTGGACCATTGAGACCATGCCATAATGGATGAATTCATATTGATTAAGACATTTCAACCCATTGAAGGAATACATTACGACGTTGCTTATTTAATCTGTCAAAAGCCACACTAGGACCTCTTTTTCAAACTAAGATATTCAAGCTAACACATAATTGATCGCATACCACATTTTACTAGCTAGACCTCACCATTAATTGGATTACCTTGAGTGTCCATTTGCCTACCTGAGTTATTTGATTACGAGCGTGCATGTCGGGTGACCTTAGCGCAATAGAGAAATCTATAGAAGAGATATTAATCGACCTTATGGCTAAGAAATCCATATCTGTAGGTATAAATTCATCATTGACGAGAAGATTGCAAGCATCCCCCTCGATTGGATGTCGATTTGTGCCATCCCGAACCACGACTGAGAAATTAAGCAAGCACCGCGATGATCTGGTGAACGTGAAGTAGATCCCATCAGTCTTGCTTGACTACATCCCTCCTTTGGCTAGCATGGTTATTTGTGATAGTGTCTCATGTGAATTTGAGTACACACTGATCAGTGCGTACCTCCCAAAGGGGGTACACACAATCAGACCATAGTTGGGACTGATCCCTGATCTCAAGATCAGTGATTTCAACCTTGGATAGAAAAAGAACTAAGTGATTCTCACACCACATAGATACTTGATGAAGATGACTGGGAAGAAGCCCAATATTTTTCCCCATCCATGGATTAAATAGATCGCACAGTCGACGATATTGAACGTGATGAAGATCCCCCACTTTGATAGACATCAGGAGGTTAACGTGTGCGTTAAAATACTCCTGTCATGCTACCATGGAGGCTATATATGGTTATATAGGCGCGTGACTGTGGATCCAAAGTTGATCCACCGGATTACTAGATTGAGCATGCAAGGACCAAACCCTCACCAATTATACCCAGGGAAGGCTATAGATCGCTCTCTGGCACAATGGATCAAGGAGGTATATGGCGATGTGGAGAAGGGGAAGCGAGGCTACAAGGTAGCCTCCATCCAAGATGGTGCAGTGTGCCTAGCTTGTCAACTGATCGCTGGCAAGCTCGTCATAAAGTACCAACCGACACAAGTCATAGGGTTTGTACTTGACCTCGTAGGGAAGTGTGTCAAAGGGATGCAGGTGAACTAGGTGAGCTACCTTGTCAACGAGTTGGAGAAGGAATACTATGAAACGCATGACCAAGGCTATGAATTTCACTTCATTTGGTTGTTGATTCTCATTTCATTTGTCACTTGGGAGATGCTGGAGGGAATGACATTCCCAAAAGTCGAGAGATCGGAGCCATTGGCCATGAGGTTCACCACCTTATGGTATATGAGCGATATGGAGAAGCAGCGGAAATCAAATACGCTATTCCACACTTACTATATACAACTCAAGCGCGTCATTGAATCATTCCCCCAAATGACCCTGAACACCTTGCATACATACAAGCCACTAACAAAGTTCTGCATAGACTAAAACTTCATCTACATCACTGCACACAGGGACGAAAGTAAAGAGGAGCTGAATTCTTACTACAAATTGACTGACGAAGACATGGAGGAGATAACCAAGAAATGGCTAGCCAAATTCCTTGTATCGATCAAAGATGCATAACTCTTTGACCCCAATATCATTGGAAGTCCTTTGGTCACCCAGACTGAGTATGATGGACCAAGAAATGCAAAGAAAAATAAGAAAGAGGAGGAAGTGCAGGACATAGATAGTGAAGAGAAGGACAACGCATAAGAGGAAACTGTGCCTGACTCACCTGGAGGAGGAGGAAGTGATGAAGCAATCCAAGAGGAGGAAGGGGAAAAAGACAAGCAAGAAAAGGGTGAAGTGACACCACCAAAGGATCCCCTTACAGAGGCTGAGACATTAAATAAAAGGAAGGTTTCTCTGTAGAAACCATCAGCACAGAAGAAGTCTCGAGCCAATAAGCCTTAGTCATAGAATGTTCTCACCATGGACGACATCGAGCTCATCATCGCAACTATCAAGGATGCTTCAAAAGACATCTTATAGAGACATGGATAAAAATAGGAGTCGATGTACGACATAATAGAGAAGGATCTCAAAGAAATCCAACAAGCTATCCAGTTGAGCTGCGCAGTGTCTACTGTGCCATCCTCAACAGAAAATATAGAATTGGGGGATGAGCCCACCCAATTACACACATTAGCAGATGCAATAGAGGCTCGAATTTGTCGATTCCAAGAAGAAAAGGATCAGACCACAGAGGCCTTGAAGCAATAAAAGGAGGAGATCCTAGAGCAACTTTGGGTTTCACAGTAAGAGAAAGATGATGTTAGAGTGAAGTTCAAAGAGGACAGAGAGAAAATCCAGAAAGAGAAAGACCAGCTACTCGCAAAGAAGACTGTGGTCAAGGAGGCAGTGACTAGATAAATTTTCTCTATGTCGGGCTTGGCCTAGATGGAAGAAGAGATAGCCGAGAGCCAAGTGGGGAATTTGGTTGAGGCCATTCAACAGCTTCAAGCAAGAGTATCAGAGTTAGAACTTCAATCAATACCTATCATGCTACAAGAAGTGTGGGATCATAGGAAAACGACTTCTAGGAACGTAGTATAAAGAATCAAGGCATTGGCCTCAGAATGTAATCAACTAAGTAATCAAAGTGTGAAGACCTATGAGCGCCTTGCAGAAGACCCGCAACTAAGGACATTAGAGGCACAGCTCCAAGAAGCAAAGAAATAGGCGTCGATTCTGCAAGCACATATGAAGTTTCTTACTGGAGTGGAGAAGATGAAGAGATCGAAGGAGCAGCACGGATTTCAATAGAAGGTCACTGCCATCTAGAGTAGAGTTATGGAGGTCACACCGAGACTCTAGTTGGTGTAGAACGAAGCCTACACACTTTTTGAAGAGATCGATGGACAAGGTTCATAGTAGGAAAAGGTGATCACAACGGTGGAACAATGCCTGGAAGGGCTTGTCATCGAGAAAGTCATTCAGGAGTTTTTCGAGTAGGAGGCTCTCATGAAGTAGTATTAGCTAGATCAGAGTGACTCGGGATGAGTCACAGGTGAGTTTTGGGGGCTTGTTGGCCCTCGACCAAGTTTGTGGAAATGTTGGTCGTGTTTGACCATTTGTGGGACTTCAACAGGATGGTCGAAGATAGAGTACCCAGGCGAAGTGGAGATCGCAGGATGCCACCCTTTTTTTGGGATTTTTGGGTTTTATGGTTTATGTAACAGGTATGGAATGTCAGCTCATGGGTTTACCCATGCTTAGGCCTTTTTGTAATGTATAAATAATAGATAGGTGATGTAAGAAGCGGCGTGTGGATACGTTCTAATGTTAGCTATGTGAAAAGAATTGTAGTTGGATTTGTGAAATAATATGTGCTAAGACTTGCAAAACTAAGTGCAAGAGTATTGTAAGAGGATATGTGCATGGACTGTGTAAGGCTTTGTGCCCTTGACCTAACTCGGGGAAGGAGGATCTGACGAGGTGAGCATAGATCTCCTGTCCTTTGTAGAGTAGCTCTGTGGCTTTGTGTATAGGAGCAGAGGAATGTAATAAATATTGAATATCAATAAAGAAGAAGAAGAGTTGGTGGATGTAGCCCCACACTGGGGTGAACCATGTATATCTTGTGTTGTTTTGCTTTGTGCAATGTTGTTCATGATGTTTATGCATCTATTTTCTTAGTGCACTGTTCTTTATATGTGATAGGTAGATCCATTGATGCTTAGTGCTTTATATATGAATAAATGCTAGATCTTCTCTAATGATATGTGTTAAATTATTAGATGTGCTTAAATCTTGATTACTACTGTGCTGATATATAATATGGGTTAAATATGAAATGTGAATAAGGATGATAATCTAATTCATATTGTTGGATAATTTCTCTATTAAGTTTTGTAATCATAGATCTGTGTCCCAGCTAGGTTGTAGACACTTGAGTCCTACAA
>JASDQU010014113.1:291336-310451 GCA_032191745.1 Picea mariana
CTGAAAGGGCCAATAGTTAGGATTTTGTTGGTTCGTTGTTGAAGCATTGAAACCCAGGTCTGCCCCTATGCTAACACTCATCACCTCTTGTCCCACTTCTCTCTGTCCTTCTTCATCTCTCGTGTCCCTCGAGTACTACTTATTTATATTTCCAGCTCACCAACAATTACAATGTATTACAAAAACCCTAACCTTATTGTGGTTATGTCTTCCATGCATGCATGCATGCTGCTTTTCCTTCCAGCTACCGTTTTCCTCTTGCATGCCTTTCTTCCCAAAATAACCTTTCTCTCTGATTTGACATGCTTCCAACAACAATGTACTTCCTAGTAAATGTAAATATGCTAGAAAAGTGTTGATTCATTTGAGTGTTGATTACAAAGTATATCATGCATGTATAAAATATTGTATCTTATAAAAACGATGACATAAATATAAGTAAGTGTGTCCAAAATATAAAACAAGTTGCTATCGCTCTTATGTAAATGGAACAAATGTCTCACGAAAATCATTACACCATTTCCTTATAATACCAAGATTGCAAAGCATGTTTGATTTTAAATATTTAGCTAAATATATGGATTGGCATGAAAAAATAGGAGTGAACAAAACATATTATGAATTCCTATATATTTAGAGGCAATGGAGTGGATAGAGAATATGAGTGATTAATTATAAAACTTTGGCTTAGTGATGCTCATAGTGAATCCATTCTCTTTCTCATACACAAATCATACAATCATGTCATGCTTATTGTTGGGAATGTGTTATATTATTTACATGGTTATATCCATGTGCGAAGGGGCATGGAGTCGCTGAAAAAACAATATTTTTGGTTGTTTTGAATCCTTTTTTTGGCCCATTGTAATTTAATCTTGGTTAAGGGATTGTAATTGTAGTCTAATTCGAGTTAACAGATTAAATTTTTGTATGTTGTGGAATGCCTAAATATTGTATTATGTATATTCAAGTTAATACAATGAAGAATATATAAGTGCATCTCTAAGGTTTGCTAGTTTTCCCGGTTAAGCTTTTCCATGGTAAATATTTGTGTATTGTGTGTATGCCATTGTTGTTATTTCTATTTTTCTTAAGGATAATATGCATTGTTTCACTTAAAAGGTTTAAAATTTAAACTTATAAAAAATTATAACATCCATCCATGGATGGTTGTGCAAAAAACATATTTGATGTTGTCTCTTATTGTGCATGGAAAACATCAAGTTAGAGATAGTGAGTTTTATTTGGAATAGTTGATAGAAGAAATGATGCTCCTATGGAATCACATTCAAATTTATAATATTTCATGACCTATATATGAAACAACATTTAAAGTGTATGATGTGATTTTTTGGACAATCCGTGACTTTCCAAGGCTCATAGTATGTTTAGGTATAACATTTCTTTTGGAATAATTTAAACTATTTTGCTAATTATAAATCATTGGGTTCATCAACAATTGATGCATCATGTCTATTTTCTTACTTTTGTGGTTTAGTACTAAGGAAAATAGGGTTATTCACTTATCCATGCTATGTCAAGGAATGTTTTTCAAGGTATTCTAAAAAATATTACAAGTGTGTCTATGAAGGACACAAGTTGCTTTTGCAGCTAGACCAGAATTGTTTTTAAAGGAAGAGATCTTTTAATGATTAAATTAAGGTAATTCCCTCTCTCCTCATAGAATGATGCTAATAGTTTGTTCAAAAAATATTGAACCTTACATTGAAAAAATCTAGTAGGATATGTTCAATGAAGACCTATCTAATATTGGCAATGATCTAAATGACTTCAAAATTGCTTTTGATTGCATGCCAAAAGGCATGAAGAAGTCTTCCAAATTCTATGATCTTCTATATTGAAAAGAAACTGAAGTGGCACAATTATTGGATCTAATTAACGTGTTCAAAATGTGTTATATTCTCTTTGGAAACATATTTCTTCCAATGAGAAATATATAAATGTGTCTAGAAGAGATTTCATCATGCCAAAGAAAAATAAATATCTACAATAAAATGAAAGAACTAAAGTGGATGGATGAAAAATGTATCCTACTACACCATGGATATTGCCTAAGAATGACTTAGAGCTTGTGAAGTAGGTGATTTATAACGCCAACATGATATGGTTCTTCATTTAGAAAATATTCAATGTTGACGGTTAGTTGATGGGTCTCAGGACACATGATCATCATAATTTGTTAAAGGTACATATTACTAATTTGGTTATGATATAAATTAGTCTAAAATTATTAATTTAACAATTGTAAAATTATGACCATGTTCTAACCAATTTGAGGATGCATGTGTTCAACACATTTACCCGATACCTATATTTGGATGCACTAGTTTCACACAATATTTTCATCGCACCATTGGATGGTGCTCTACATTTGTAAGGTTGTTTTCTCATATTTACTATCTATATCATAAATTTATCTACATTTACTATATGCATATAAATATCAAACGGTATTCTAACAAATCTCATGAAATTACTAAATAGTAATTGGGGTCATATTTACTTTATATGAATCACATCCAAAAAGATACACATGATGAACATCCATATATGGAATAATGAAATCATATAAATTGTTTGTATTTTTGAGAAAGAGTTGCCTAGTAGTTTTATGGATAATTAATTCCATCGTTTGGTACATTGGGTAAAATACTTTCAATTAGTTGGTGTGGTGAGTTGTAAATGGACTTTATTCCTAGATAGATACATTAAAACGCTTAAGGGGAATGTATGGAAATGAGCACACCCTAAAAGGTGCATGGTCAAAGCGTACATTGTTAATGAATATTTCCTTTTACATATAATTTCTTGAAACAAATGCCTATAGATGCTCCACTCATGTGGTATGGTGATCATGATGAAGAATGAATAGAAAATGGATAAACTTTAAACAAATTTAGAAGCACGGGTTCAAGGGGATAAGATATGTATTTCAAATATATATGGTACTAATTGTGTTATTTAAAGAAAACCTATTTTTCTTATAAAAATATATAATATTGAGGTTTCATTGACATTGTAGATGAGAATGAATGAGATAAGAGGAATAAAGTATGGAGGATACTATACATAGTACACCAATATTTACGTGAAAATCGATAATTGCACCAGTTTTCTCTTTAAGAATAAGAAGTATTTTGGTAAACTTTGCTTTCAATCAGGCTAGGGTTTCAACAACCTGCATGCTCTACCCTTTGCAGTGATAGACCCTCCTCTTCACTGATCTAAACAATGTAGTATCATAAAATGTGGCAGGACATGTACACGCAACATGAACTCAGATGGGGGGTGCTAGCAGGAAAATCCACCCTATAACTATACTAGGGTTTAAGATATAGAAAAAGAGAATGACAATCTAAAAGTCAATCCATTTTATACTCTACTCAAAACATACCAAAATCAATGAAAAAAAATGCAGTAGAAGAGAATATCGGTAACTGTACCTTTTATCCCATGTCTGGTGATGATCTCCTCAAGCTCTGTAGTTCCAAAGACTACAAGTTTCCTCTCAAGGATGACTTGCATTCAAAACTAGGCAAACGAGGACTACAATAATGTTATTTCTATTCATAAATTAGGGTTAGATATCAAATTCTATGTATAAATCAAATAAAATACACAAAACATCACCATTTGGGACAAGGAAAAGAGATTATTTTATTCATCAAACAAATACTGAAACTTACAATCCATGTCGGCCACTGTTCCGCAAACCTAGTCCATGCTCCTCTTTACAATGCTCCTAGTGCACATTCAATAAGCCTCCTCTCACAATCTACTTATCACCTCAAGGAAAGGGAATGGATTGGATAGAAGAAAAGGGGTTGAAGAGGGAGTGTTGAGGCAGTAACTCACAAAAGGTAGAAAATGCTTTGGCATGGCAAGGAAGGGAAGTAAAATTGGGAAGGGTTTCACCGTTCTTATGCCTAGTTGTGAAATGAGACCCAAAAACCTCCTTTTATATGACAAAAGGATGGTTATTTGATTGGGGGATGGGATATAATAGGTGAATTGGTTGGGAAACCTCCAATATCCCATGAATTCCACCTAATTCCTTACAACTTTTTAATTTCTTCAACTTTTGGAGGTATACGCGGGCTGTGTATTGTGAATCAAGTGTATGTACATGGGATTTATAGCATGCAGCAAGTGTATGTATGTGTTATGTAGTGGTGCAAGGTGCATACATGCTGTAAATTTGGTTTTTTAAGTAGATCTTCTCATCAATGATTTGGAAAATTATGAAAGTAAGAGGGCCAATGCCATGTATGCATGAGTATAGAATTTTAGGGCTATAATAGGGGAGGTTAAAACCCCCTCTTACAGGAATTCCACAGCCAATGAAATGGATGGGCACAGAGCCGGACGACCATTTGTCAAACCACCACTGTATCTCAGAGATCACTTGCTACAAGAGGAACAAGGCACTGGGAAAAGAATGGAAATGGAAGTTGAGTCGTCGCATCCAAAGGCATCTCAAAACTGGGAACTAGGTAAATGTATACCTCAAGAGCCAACAACACTGAAATATGTAATAAAATATACAAGGGTAGGAGAACACACCCAATTTATGAAAGATCATGCCTTGATTGATAAATATTTAGGGATCTAGCCATCATAATGGGATCTCATGAAATGGATAAAGAACTGGTGGAATCCAAAATGTGAATATGAGATGCAACTAAGCTCAAAGGGCTTCTTCATGATCATCTTCTATAGTCCAGAGGACAAAGATAGAGTATTTGAAAATGGTCCCTACTTCTACAACTTGGTCGGGTTGTATCTAAGGTTTTGGACAGATCGTTTCTACCCAGAAAATGAATAATTTTCTTATGCCCCCATCTGGATTCACTTGTACTCTCTACCCCAGGAGTTCTATCTTGAGGAAATCCTAATGGGAATTGGAAATACGTTGGGAAGGTATGTTAAATATTCAGACACTACGAAGTAGATAAAATACACTTCCTATGCATGTATTTGTGTCTATATGCATCTCCAAAGCCCTACCAGCCTCAATCACCATAGAGTATCAAGATGAATAATGGATTCAAACCATTGACTATTAACACATCCTTTTCATATGTCAGAAATTTCATGAACATGGGCATCTCTTCATATATTTCCCCCTTGATGCATGATCCCAACCAACAATAGAGGAGAAGAAACAAGATGGATTCACTCAAGTGTAAGGATGCATGAAACATTCCTCGAAAAAATCCACACATAATGGAAGCAGGAAGATCCCCACCAAAAACTCTTTTGATGCTCTCAACAACCTGCCAGACATTGAGGAAGTTGAAAACACCCACAAAAATTCATATCCAGGAAAAGGAAAAGGTAAATAAAAACAAACCCTTGATCCAGTTTTAGAGAAAATCTCAATCCATGATCCCCAATCCCAATCAATAACGAGAAAATAATCAGACGAAGATGGCGGTGACATCATAATGCAAATTGATGAAAGGGAACTTGAGGACATTGACCTCAACAAACTTGAGGAAGCACTTAATCGAAAAGAACTACAATCCATCCCAGTGGAGCAACTCTGGAAGGTACACAAGGTTTTCATCGATTCAACAGTGGGTTCCACCTCTCACTTAGGAATACACCTGGAGCCGGATCTAGATCCCAAGTGGAACCAAAAATAAGGAAAGAGATGTGGGTGCAAGTAGGAACATCAACTAATAAAAGAGGCAGACAATTTCATGATTAACTCAAGTCAAATACAATGCCTCTCTAAAGGCTCTTTCCTCCCTCCCCACAATTAAGTATGATGAATATCATCACTTGGAATATTATAGGTCTCAATGGAAGACCCAAACAAAGGATCCTTAGAAACTATGTCAAATCAGAAGATCCAGATATCTTGTTACTCTAGCAAACCAAATGTGCAGGAAATATGGAAGAAGAAGCATTCAAAATATGTTGGCAACATTGTAAATTCCCCTACACGAAATCTAAGGGGGTAGTAGGGGGCATATCTATCCTATGGAACCCAACCAAAATTATTTTGGAACCAACCTTCTCAACATTAGGTACACTCACTTCAAAATACATAGCTATAGGCTCTATCAAATAAAACATCATTACGAATGCTTATGACCCTCAGTTCAATCAATAGAAAGATCACTTCTTAGAAAATATTTCTTATATCAATACACTAAGAGAACAAGATCGATGGATATTGGGAGGATATTTCAACATCATCCTCACCTTAGAAGAAAAAAGTGGTGGTATGAAATGCTTGGACCAAGACAACAACACGTTTCGCCACATCATAGAAAACCTAAACTTAATTGACATTGAGACCAGGAATGGCTCCTTTAACTGGTCCAACAATCGAGCGGGCATTCAACACATTGCCAACCAACTAGATCTTTTCCTAATTTAGAAAAACATAATGCTTTAGGGCCCACTCATCGAGGATGACATCCTCCTAAAATATGGCTCATAGACACAATCACGACTCTAAAGTATAAACCTTTCCACTTTGAAACATTCTGGCTAACCCACCCAGACTTCTTGGATCTCTCCCACACCTAGTGGGACAATGCAAAAATTGAGCATGGAACCTGGATGTACATATTCTAACAGTGCCTGAAAAATTTCAAACAACATCTTCGAGAATGGAATAAAAATGTATTTGGTGACATTTTCCTAGCTCAAAAATCCCTAGAACAATGCCTGGAGGAAATTCAACAGGAATCCATCGTCCCAATCTATTCAGAAACCTTGCTATAGGATGAAATGACACTAAAGAAACAACTTGCTGACTGCCAAAAATAGGAGGAGATCCTTTGGAAGCTGAAATCCCAAGTCCAATGGCTAAAGGAGGGGCAAAAAATACAAAAGTCTTCCACCACTCCATGATCCACAGACACTACATCAATCACATTACAAAGATTGAGGACTCATACGAAAACACATTACTAGACCATGTGGACATTGAGGAAGAGTTAGTCACTTACTACAAATAGCTTCTCTCAGAACCCCCTTTGGATAGAATGCCTTCCATCCACAGGATCACACAACATATTCCTACCCTAATCACCCTTGAGAAAAATAAAGCAGGAAGACATTGATCAAGATACCAAGTAAATGCCCAATGGTAACGACCCTGGTCCTAATGGTTTCACTATTGAATTCTTCCACTATTGTTGGTTGATGGTTCTTGAAGAGGTATGCGATCTTGTGCAGGAATCCAAAACCTCAAAGAATGTGCTATCAGCTCTTAATTGTACTTTCCTCACCTTGATTCCTAAAGAGGAATGTGTCACCAACCCAAAACATTTTCAGTCAATTGCACTCTATAACGTCATATATAAAATCATCACAAAGGTCATAACACTCAGAATCAAGCCCATCCTTCCTTGCATCATCTCTAAGGAACAGTCAGGCTATGTGGAGAGGTGACACATCATGGACAACATCATCCTAGTTCACAAAGTTATTCATTCACTCAATACCACTCAGACTCTAGGTATCCTCATAAAGTTTGACCTCTCTAAATCTTTTGAGAAACTAATATAGAAATACATGCAATCTCTTCTTTCATCCTTTGGGTTTAGTAAAGACTATATTGCCTGGATCATGAAACTCACCTCTTCCTCTTTTTTCTCCATATTAGTCAATGGCATCACCTCTATGCCCTGCTTCCCTACCCGAGGCATCCTTCAAGGATACCCACTCTCCCCTTTCCTCTTTGTAATCATGGCATAAGGTTTAGGGTGGTATTTATTTGGCTCAATATCGAATGGTACCCTACAAGGGATTCCTATCCATGGGTTTGAACCTACAGCTTCTCAGAGCCAATTTGTTGATGATACCATTATTTTGAACACCCCCACTTACAAAGAAGCCACCAAAATCCAAACCATATTCTCATACTTTAGTGAAGCCTCTGACACCACTTTCAATCTAGATAAATCAAATATTTTCTTCTTCAACACTCCCCCGACAATTCAACAACACATCTCCTGCCTCCTTGGCATCCTCATTGCTCCCTTCCATCCGATTACCTGGGATTACCCATAATATAGTTAGCAACTTGAAACATTTCTTGGACCTCACTTACCCTCTCAATCTCCAATCACCTTTGCTCCTGGACATTCAGGACCCTTAATCTCCCCGCAAGGCTCATCCTCTTGAAATCAATGCTTCAAGCTATTTTTTCCTATATGTTCTCAACTCTTGCAGCACCACAAATAGTCATCAAAATCATAAGAAACCTTCATTGGAACTTCCTCTGGCATGGTCACAAACAAGGGAAAAAATGGGCCTTGGTCAGTTGGGAAAAAATCTTCCAACCCACCTATTTGGGAGGATTGGGTCTCCACGATCTAGGAAATCTTAACAATGTCATGGGAGAAAAAATCGAGTGGAACTGGATAAAATACCCAAAAGAACTTTGGGAATGACTCTAGTAGTAGAAATATATTCCCCACCTTTAGCAAGAGAAACTCATAAGGATTGGTGATCATATACAAGGCTCTAATATTTGGAATGTGGTTTGGCACAATTGCCCACTCATCCAAAATAATGCATTTTGGGAAGTCTGAAATGGACAATGCGCCCAATATTGGATAGATGCTTGGTAGCAACACCCTCCTTTGCAAACTTTGGAAATCCTACTTCCCTATCAGAACTACCTTCTAGAGTTGAGATGCCTCAAATTAGAAGATATTTGGCTTAATACCTAGCACCAATCCCCTTCGCATAGTAGGAAACAACTCCCTTAGGATAGTCATCTACCAGAAAATTTCAAGATGCAACCTTGGAAAGAAACAGTGGGAAACAAGAAAATATGAATTAGTACAGAAAAGGAGAATCGAGATTCTTCGTTGGGGATATTCCCCTACTGGCACTTTCACAATAAAGGAAGCCTATCAAATTCAAGAGAAATTTCATAAGAAAATGAAAGATCACATATGGAACATAATCTGGAAAACCAAACTATGGCCCAAGGCCTCTACCTTTCTCTAGCTCCTAGTCCAGAATAAACTCCTAACTTGGGATAACCTCAAGAAACGGGGATTCGTTGGGCCTTTCATTTGTCACTTGTGTAAGCAACAAGAAGAGACAATGGAACACATATTTAACCAATGCCCCATCAATAATCAGATCTAGGATCAAGCTATGATAATCATGAGGCAAACTAAATGATACAAGAAAAGAATCATCAACACTATCAGAAATTGGGTCTCGGGGGATTTCAAAATCCCAATTCTAAATAGAATTTAGAAACTTATGCCAGGTCTCAATGTTTGGAAGCTATGGAAAGAAATAAATTGTCTCATATTCCATTCTCAAATATCCACCCCCTCATTTTTATGGTATAATACCACTGGAATCATTTGGGAAACATTTCAAATTCAATCCTGGACACAAGATGACATCCCCACTGATCCACCAGAATCCCTCATTCTCTCCACCTGGAAGATGATTACTCTCAAATCCTMTCTCATTATCTTTGATCCCCCCATCCCCCTAACCGAAATCCCTTCCATTTGGAGAAGTCCCCCCCTCCCCCTCAAGTTTTTGGAAGATGAACTTTGATGGAGCCTCTAAGGGAAATCCTGGACCAAAAGGATTTGGAGCTTTGATTAGAGATAGCACATGGAAAATCGATCATMTTAGAGTAGGATTTCTAGGGCATGACATAAAAAAATCAACGTAACTTTGGGGCCTCATCAAATGAATTCAAATAGCTTTAGATCTCAACCTGCAACCCCTAATAATTGAAGGAGATTCACAATTCATCATTTCGCTAGCCACCAAAATTATYCATGTGTCATATCTGGAAAAAATCACACCCATTTGGCGCCTCACATGTCCCCTCTCCCTTATTCAAGCCTTACTACATCATCCCATCACTCTCATCACCTCACACATAAAATGGGAGGCCAAAAAAGTAGCAGACGAGATAGCTAATGAGGGAGTCACTACACAGACATAACTCCTCATTCTCAATACCTTGGATCATCCATATTCACAATTGTTAAAGCAGTGTCAAGAATTATCTCTTCAGGACTGCCTCCCCATGGATTAGGTGACATATGGAGAACACATGTCAAATGGTGTGTTGGAAACGAAGGAGGTTAAATCATGTTAATATTATGGTAGCTATGGGAGATATTTACCCCCATGTGTGAACCTGACGAGAATAGAAGACTCTGGGAAGCAAGAGAAACCCTAATGAGTTGGCTAATAACCCTAGAAGCCTTGTTGGCTCAAGAAGATAATTTATATTAGGTTATTAGCCTCCAAGAGAAGAAGTCGGCCATAGTTAATAATAATATACTGAATAGACACATATCCAGAAGGAGAATTCGACCCCAGCAAAACTGGCAGAACCACTATAAATACAAGGTGCCAGTTCTCATTTGACAACATCTCAGAATTGCAGTTCCCAGTTTGGTGTGCACTACAGCTCCAGTTTGGTGTGCACATGTGGAGGAGGACTGCAGGTGCAGCTGCAACAACAGCTAGTTTTAGTATTGGCTTAGACTATCTATTGGCGAGGGTTTGGACCATCTGAACAGCTTTTTGTGATGCGCTATCCTTAGGGAAAGGTGCACTACCCTTTGTTTGGCTATCTAGCCTAGGGTTTGCATCCGGAGGAATTCTCAGTCAAGGTTAAGGTGCTCAGAGGGAGGCTTCGGCCTATGGTTGGGTGACGAGGGTATCGTCAATGGTAAAACGGGCACACCATCTTCTATATTCTAATAGGTTATGGTCCCACACCTCCTTCATTTAGTCTAAATGCTGGAAGGAAACATAGCCACTAGATATTGAGCTCGTTGAGGAACTGCCGCTAGGGTTACTAGCAGGAGCAGTTTCCAAAAGAATTGTAGCTAGGGTTACCAGCAAAAGTATTTGTAGAAACTCTAAACCTCTTGTCAAGGCACCTTAAGTGATGAGATTGACCTAATCTCTAGATATATTAGTACGCCCTAGCCCAACGCATCTCCTGATACTCTCAGAAGGCCAAGACGTGAAGTTTGGATTCCTGGTCAAATATAGGGTTTGACCAAGTCAAGCAAGCCATGACGAACTCTATGAAGTCTGAGAACAAGCTATATGGAGCCTCTAACTTCAGAGTGTGGAAGAAAAGGATTGACCTCATCCTTTCTAAGAATAAAGTGGTGGATATTGTGAAAGGAAAGATCATGAAGCCAGAGTTTAAAGAAGGAGAAGAGAAGGAACCGCAAAAAGTTGCAGCTATGGAGAAGTTCAAAGATGTTGACATAAATTCCATGAGTATCATAGTGGATTCCATAAAATACCACTTGATACCCTACATCTCCCATCTTGACTCATCGAAGAAAATGTACAATGCCCTAACAAATCTCTTCGCAGTCAGAAACATTGGACAAGTTATGAGTATGAAGAATGAGCTCCGTGACATGAAGATGAATGATGACGATAGCATAACATCATACGTTGTAAGGATCTCCCAGTTAAGAGATCAACTACAAGCTATTGAAGAGATCACTTCAGAAAATAAATTGGTGAACATAGTACTCAATGGTCTTCCTAAGACATGGGATGCATTTGCTGCAAACAAGAACACAAGGAAGGAGTACCCGACATTTGAAGAAATTTGGACTTGTTGTGCTCAAGAAGAATCAAGGATCAATGCAAAAGAGAAACCCCAAAGAAGTACGATGATCAATCCTTCACAGCAAGATTCAAGAACTTCAAGGACAAAAGAAAGTTCGATTCAAGAAGGAAGCCAAAACAAAGAAAAGATATTTAAAAAATACAATGCTTCAACTATCAAAAGTATGGTCACTATAGGAATCAATGTTCTGAGCTAAAGAAAAGGAAGGAGAAACACGAAGCATCGATTGTCGAAGAAGATGAAACTACAAAGAAGACTAAGTAGGATGGAAGAGACTTCTTCTACTAAAAGGTAACAAAACTCTTCTTATTTCTTGTACATATCTTGCTTGCATCGTCTTTGTACATATGTTGTATATCTATCTCTTGGAAAATAATGTGTTCCAAAAGGAACTATACCTATGGAAGAAAAAACAAGATGAAAATAGATATCATCAGATAATACACATGAAAAGATGAGATACAAATCATATGGAAGCTATTAAGCCAAATCAATCATGAAGAAACTTAGTAGAAGCAAAGACAGAAAGAAGTCAAACAATCAAGAGGAAATTAGAAAAATACTTATGAAGTTTTATAGAAGACAACAAGATGGAAGCGTGGACTCTGTCAGATAGAAGAACCAATTATATATTGTAGAAGACAATAAGGATGCGGATGGAAGTATGGAATCTATCAGACAGAGGGAGTCGATTATATGCACTCTTACATAAAGCAAGGGTTAGGAGGGAGCTAATCCTATGATCCATTGAAGATGATAAAATATATATCCATGGTAGCAGCCATGAAAAGACAGTACGTGTTCAGCTCAACCGCAGAAGAAGACTTCCTCAGAAACCTTAAATAATTCCTGGTTGTCCATCCAGATCTGTGATCCTATGATGAAAGGAAGAAGTGGAATCTCTAGGGCATGGAATCCATAAAAAATTCCAAGAAAGAAAGAGAAACCAGAACAACTAGTCACTGTATCAAGAATCACAAGATTACCAACCCGATATGAATTCACTAAAAGCAATCAAGCAAAAGAACTAAAAGTCATCATGAAGAACAGTGTATGGAAGACTTATGAATGAAAGCATTGTGAGATCTAGAACCAGAGGTTCTCCCAGACAGAGGGATAAGACTATGATGATTACTTGTTCTAGTACACTAGACATATCACTACATGCGTCATTATATCATCCGCAACATCCATGAGTTGGAATTCTACATCAGATAAATGCAAAGAATGTTCTCCAGAGAAATTGAATAAAGAGCGTATGAAGAGAAATCTCAAGACTTTGAGGCATACTAGAAAGAGACTCCTATATGCAGATAAGAAGAAGACAACTTGGTGAAGAACCTCCAGTGCACAGCAGAAGCGTGGTGAAGATTTCCTATAAACATCAAGATGACTACTCAGAAGATCAGATCTCATAATGACAAAAGAAGTGCCACATGGATATGTTCTAGCTCTCCAACTATGATATACTCTATTGTTCAGATCTACATGAAGCCTTCACAGTGTTCTAGACTATAGTACAAGCATTACATTATCCATGATAAAGTCCAGAAGGGAGAAAATGATTTCTCCAATACATATCTCCATAGATGAGCAGATAAGTATACATTTTGGTAAAGCCTCTATCCAAGATGAATGAGTTTGTGTACTCAAGCTAGAGCTCATGGAAACAACTTCCTTCTTATTGGAAAAGGAAGAAATGACTCTCCAAGTTAGGTGAGAATGCTAAAAATATTATTTATCTTTGTAATTGAAAAATAGTCCAAATTGGACAAATGCTTTCCTATTCAGAAAGTGGATTGATATTTCTGACGGACAATGACTTCCCATTGTAGTTAACATGGGAGGCAGACTGATTGTTGATGTATCATAGATAGTGAATTCCCATTATGGTTAACATGGGGAGTGGTCTAGGACAGTCATTCTTCTTGGCAGTCACTCTGACTAGTGGTCAAGTAGAATGGTCCACCTCGCCGGGCAGTCATTCTTTCGAAGTTCACAGTTGTGAGCAGTTTCAAAGAATGGTCCATTTTGGAGGTTGATGCAAGACAAACATTCCTTAGGGCAGACTCATTCTATCCAGGTTACACTTTGTTTAGTGTCTGAGGAATGGTCTAGGGTGGGGAATGGTCTGGACAATTATTCCTTAGGGTTATACATTCTCTCCAGGGTGCACTTTGATAAGTGTAGGAGGAATGGCCCAAGGTGGGGAATAATCCAGGCTCAACAATCAGGGACAGTCATTCCTTAGAGTTTATACATTCTCTCCAGGGTGCACTTTAATTAGTGTAGGAGGAATGGACCAGGGTGAGGAATGGTCTAAACATTTCTTAGGGTTTATACATTCTGTCCAGGGTGCACTTTAATTAGTGTAGGAAGAATGGCCCAGGGTGAGAAATGGTCCAGGCTCAGAAATCAGAAATAATCCTTCTTCCTTGTTTGAGAAGAATGGGGCAGATAGCCCATTGTTGATAATATATACCGAGGGAAGATATTCTTTCAGATCTCACAGACGTGAGTGAAAGATTGGCCCAGATAATTCAGTTTTTATCATAACATTGTTTCTATGCAGGTTGCTTGTTATGAAGATAATAGATATAGACTACTGTGGTGGATGTGCTCCACTGTTCATGAGGCAGATATTCTTTCAAAGATCATAGATGTAAGTGAAAGACTGGCCCAAATAATTCTGTATATATCATAACATTGTTTCTATGTAGATTGTTATCATATGTTTGTTATGAAGACTGTATGACAGTAGAGGAGGACTACTATGGTGGACATGTTCCACTGTTCGCAACCATTACATTGTTGATCAAGTACTTTTGTGTTACTTTGTGTGGTAAGTAAACCACTTGAGTTGTAGTTATGTACTACTATGAATAGACACAGTCGTTTTCTATCCTTGTTCTAATTGCCTTGAAGACTATCAACAGTTTATTGGAGATAATGATCATTCAGATGAATGATGAACATAGATTTTCCAGACGGAAAATAGTTCAGAGATTTTACTCCTCTTATATCACTCTATGGTGAAAGTGACTTATCCAACATCATATCTAATTATTTAGATGAAGTATGGTTTTGAGAGATGATGTAGCTGATGGTGATGGTGATGCTCATGATCTAGTCATGAAATAGTCTAGATGACTATATTGATGCTACCAGGTAAATGGTATGTTTTTGTGCTCAAGTCCATTACCTGTAAATACCTCTCTAGCTAGGAGGGAGTGTTAATATTATGGTAGATGTAAGAAGTATTTACCCCCATGTGTGAACCTGACGAGAATAGAAGATTCCGGGAAGCAAGACAAACCCTAATGAGTTGGCTAATAACCCTAGAAGCCTTGTCGGCTCAAGAAGATAATTTATATTAGGTTATTAGCCTCCAAGAGAAGAAGTCCGCCAAAATTAATAATAATGTCGGCCCCAACAAAACTGGTAGAACCACTATAAATACAGGGCATCGATTCTCATTTGACAACATCTCAGAATTGCAGTTCCCAGTTTGGTGCACACTGCAGCTCTAGTTTGGTGCGCACATGTGGAGGAGGACTGCAGGTGCAGGTGCAGCAACAACTAATTGAAGTATTGGCTTGGACTATCTATTGGCAAGGGTTTGGACTATCTGATCAACTTTTTTTGATGCGCTATCCTTGGGGAAAGGTGCACTACCCTTTGTTTGGCTATCTATCCTAGGGTTTGCTTCTGGAGGAATCTCAGTCAAGGTTAAGGTGCTCGGAGGGAGGCTTCGGCCTATGGTTGGGTGACGAGGGTATTTTCAAGGGTAAAATGAGCACACCATATTCTATATTCTAACAAATCCCCTCTTCTCCACCCTCCTCCTCCATCCAATCAAGATGCCTAGCATTCATTTCATCTAGGGCTCAGTGCATAGGGATGGATCGATAGTCTTAATGGAGAATTGAGTTTGTCCCATTGGTACAGTTATGAAGAAACAAAGATGCATTAATTGGGAATTCATGGCTATCCAGGCCATTACTTCCTACGACATCATACTGATTTTGCTTCGCTATGAATTTTATCTCCGACATTTGGCTCTAGTTTTCCATCCTCTCCTGGCTATTATTCTCTAAGCTTGCATAGTCTTCGTAACTCTCCTTCTAGAATTATTTGAAACCTCTGGCCACCCCTCTATCATTTCCACCCCCTACGCTTTTCCTAGCCATGCATCGCGAGAGAGGAAAGTCTATGCTTGGGACGATCTACTATAGTCAAGTCGGAAGGCATAAGCACAAGGGACCGACCTCTCTCTCACCTTCTAGGATGCGGTTTGGGCCACTCTCCCCACTCCAAATTTTTTTTGTGTAAGGACACATAGATGAAGGTCTGTCCATCTAATTCATATCATTTCTATGGAGGTTTCATAGTGGAAGAGGAGAGTCCTCCTAATTGGGAGGAAATTCTGCCTAATTTGCAGAGGACCACCATGGAGCAATGATTGTCTACATATACCATAACCCCTATGAATTTTATTAAGTTATCCATGACAGGTTGTACAGTAGAAGAGGAAATCCCTCCTCAGATGGAGGATTATTGTAATAATTCCACCAATGCCAATGACAAGGACCACAGAATAAATTGGGGTGATTGTCATAACAAGGAAGATACCCATCAACATAATTTCACAGAAGAGCATGGTCACTCGTCTCGAAGCTCATGCAGGCTCATGGAAGACCACCTGGTATTGATTTTCAATATGAGAAATGACTTGGCCGAGAAGCTACATAACTAACATATCCTAAGCAAGTGCCTGGATGTCCTATTTGAATCCCTATCAAGCAAGCATGCGAAAAGTCGATGCCTGACTTATTGTCATCCATACACCTTCAAAATGCACGAGGATGGATGCTCAGGTTCGCCTCATGTCTAGTGTCCTTACTATTTTTTTCTTTGGTTTTAGTGATAAGTTGTTCTTGATAATCAAACTCTGGTTCATTATATGTTCAGGGAAATTAGGCGATTGCATGTTCTGGTTTCCACGCATGTGGTAGAATAGGTGGCAAGTCCCTATGTTTTTTTAGACAGGTGTCATATTTTGGTCTTTGAACATTACTGTCCACTTGTTCTGGTTTCCACTTATGTGGCATAATAGGTAGAAATTTTTGGTGTATCCTCAAACATGTGTATATTTTGTTAGCTCAAAGTAATACAATATTTCTATTTACAAAAAAAAAAAAAGTATGGACGATACTAGGAAATTAGTGGAAATGTATAACAAGATGCATAAAAGAAAAAGGGAATACATACAATCATTTAGAAGGTCAAACCATTATATTCCACTCCCTGAATAATTACGATATCAATGGCCTATAGACTGCACACACACATAGGTGAAGAAAAATGCAAAAGTATCTTGAAGAATGGAAATAAGAAACAATACAACAATTATAACATCATTGATTTACATCAATTAAACAAGAGTTTAGTATGCAAAACCTAATATGAAGAATTGTAAGGTTACTACCAAAGAAATGTTGATATATCCAAATACAATGGTGGAATATCTCCATAGAAAGACTAGGAATTATATAGATCTCATCCTGTTGGTTGTGGAGCCTGATTATCTTCCTGATTCAGAGGTCCTTGCTTTCAGCCGTGTTTATACTCCATGAAGTATTTACACCCCAGAAGTATGTACACTCTTCCATGCGGGGGAGTGCAGAGGGGGGGTGCCCCCATTGCAGGGTCCGAGGGGGCTATCCCACCGGTTGGGGGTTCTAGGGGCAAGCGGGCCCCCAGTGGGGGTTTGGGGGCGAAGCCCCCGAAGCAAAAATTGCCTTGTAAAAGTATATTGTAATTTCATTGTAAATCTGGACCGTTCATTATAAGGTCGCAGATCTAACGATAGAGATTATGTTAGGGTTTTTTGCCCTAGAAGGAAACCCTCTTTTATGAGGGAAATGTATTGCAGCTATGGATGATGGTGAATATTGTATTTTGAGAGAGGAGACTGTGAGAGAAAGAAGAGGAAGTTACAACAGGGTTTGTTGTAGGTTGTATCCCTTCATTTGCTGGATAATAATAAAGGAAGGACCTGGCAATTTCTCTGGTGGACATAGCCCACACTGGGTGAACCATGTAAATCTGTGTCTCTCTTGTATTGTGTTTCTTCTGTGTTTTGTTTCTGCATTTGTTTTATTTTATTGCTCCATGGTCCTGTTTTTCTAAAAACTGGTATCAGAGCGTAAGGTAACTCGCAGGAAAAGAGGGTTCCTGGTTCAAGTGGGAGCAATGTCGGAAGATGGAAAGTTTAGGGTCGAGAAATTTAATGGCCAAAACTACCAGTTATGGAAGATGCAGATGGAAGACTATTTATATCAGAAGGATATATTCCTACCATTGAGTGGAGTAGCAAAGAAGCTGGCAGCCATGAAGGACGAAGAATGGGAGATTCTTGACAGAAAGGCTCTAGGAACGATACGGCTGAGCCTGGCAGCATCGATGGCTTTCAATATTTCGAAAGAAAAGACAACAAAGGGTTTGATGGATGCATTGGCCAAATTGTATGAAAAACCCTCGGCGTCGAATAAGGTATTTCTAATGAAGAGATTATTTAATATGAATATGTCAGAAGGTGGGTATGTTGCAGATCATTTAAATGAATTTAATATGGTTACTAATCAAATAAGTTTTGTAAAAGTGGACTTTGATGATGAGGTTAGGGCTCTTCTAATATTGTGCTCATTGCCAGAAAGCTGGAATGTCTTGGTCATGGCTGTAAGTAACTCTGTCTCTAGTTCAAATACTTTAAAATTTGATGATGTTGTTGGTGTTATCCTTAGTGAGGAAATGCGATGGAAAAGCACAGGTGAGACATCAAGAAATGCGTTGAACATGGAGAACAGGGGAAGACAAAAGCATAAAAGGACATATGAAGAAAGATAGAGTGCTGGAATTGCGGGAAGAAAGGACATATGAAGAAAGACTGCAGAGCTCCAAAGAAACAAAGAGATGGACAACAAGAGAGAAATCAGGAAGCAAATGTAACAGGTGATGTGTTATAAGATGCTTTGATTCATTCTGTAGATAATATTTCTGAGTCTTGGGCAGTAGATTCAGGAGCTTCATTTCATGCCACACCCCATAGGAAACATTTTCTAGATTATGTTCAAGGTGATTTTGGACAGGTTCAATTGGGTGATGATAAAACATGAAAAATTGTTGGAATGGGAAAGGTAAAAATAAAGCAACGAAATGGAAACCAATGGTTGTTGAAAGAGGTAAAACATGTTCTAGATTTAAGCAAAAATCTGATTTCAACAGGGCAGTTGGCAAGTGAAGGTTGTATATCCATATTTACAGATAAGACATGGAAGGTCATCAAAGGATCATTGGTGATAGCGAAAGGAGAGAAGGTAGGTACATTGTATCTATGTACTGGTAATACTGACTCTTCTATATATTTAGCTTCTACAGGAGTGGATACAACACTATGGCATCATAGGCT
>JASDQU010014114.1:81520-100418 GCA_032191745.1 Picea mariana
TGGTGTGGACTCTTCTATCTCGAATTCCTTCCATCATTGCACAACTGACATGATGTTTAAACCTTGGAAAAATCAAAAGCATTGTCATTGCCCTTATGAGTCTAGAGATACTAAATTGATTATTCTTACTTTTTTTCGTCCTACAAAGGCCTTTGCAAAACCACCATCTTGATTTCCATTGCATGCATTTGTTATGAGGATTACAATGTCAATTAGCCATTGATGTGATATCTATTTGTCTACCTATGAATTCCCTGTGAATTGGAATTATTATCGCTTGGATAGGGCCTTGAAACAATTTATTTGTATTCTGCCACAATTTCACCTTGCAATTAGCATTATTATCTTGTTTGTTGCAACGTTTTAGCATTCTTCTTGCTCTGCTTGTGATATTTGGCTCCTTAGATATGCCTTGTGATATTATTTATTATTTGTTTTGTGTAGCCAGGATTAAGGTTCACAAAATATGTAACAAGACCAAATTAGAGCTACTAAATTCGTTGAAGGAGCTCAACGTTGAGCTTACCTTGCTCGCAATTGCAAAGGTTATTGGAGGAGTGCCCAACAATCTCTCTAAGTTGCAGGGTTTAGTTTTTTTTCCTTCCCCTTGACTTGCTTGCATTTGTTTGTATTATTTTCACTTGCATTGCATTCTTTTATTTGTTTCACAGATCTCCCATGGTTTTTTCTTTATTATTCAAGTATTTTATGCACATATATGCAATCCCTTTTTTAATTAAAAAAATGTGTGTGTGCTTTGTTTTGTAGTAAGGTTGTGAGGCTATAAATAACCCAAGTTCTTACTACGATCTCTTGGAACCAAAGATTTGCATTCAGAGAAGCATAAAACAAAATAAAGTACCTACCTCTTAACTTGTGTCCCAATGAGACTCATGTTATCAAGCAATGCCTTACTAAGCATCAAGTATACTTGATTTACTGTAAACCCCTAAAAATATTCATTTTTGTAAATCACAACACATTGCCCTTTTTGTGTGTGTGTGTGTGTGTGTGTGTAAGTGCGTGCACACAGACACACACATATCTATGTAAATACACATGTGTGTGTGTACATACATACATACATATACATATACATACACACACACATATTCAAAGGTGGAAAAACCTATTATAAATCAGTTGTCAAATAGAAATGAGGGCAACCATCATTGCTTGTTATACACAAATGTGGGTTGACTCATCACTATTATTCAAAGAAAGCCACACCACCTGAAATTACCCATTCATGGTTTGTAAGTGAGCAGACTATCACTCCTCCTAGATGCATCTAGGTCTTGGGATTTTGATCCAAGTGGATATCGGTGGCCACCCACCTTCTCCAACTGGCCCAAAACAATTTTTTGACAATTTTGGCAATATACTATTTTTAGCAGTTTTAATCTTTCGGGGTCATTTTGAGGGCCTAAATGAAGGTTTTTCGGGATCGATCTTCTCAATGATGGCCAAAGTCATGATTGAGCCCCCAAAATGAATCCCCTCGACAATATCTTTCCAACGGGCTATCATACGCCTAAAACAGAGATCGTATGCAAAAGTTATGACCCCATGAAGTTGATGTACTAACTTACTCAAACGGGGCCCACATGACTTTTGGTGCTTCATCTCCTAGGTTAGGTTTTTGGATGTCTAGGGTTTTTGGCATTCCTGTTTATTGTAAAAAGGCATTTAGAGCCTCATTGTAAGTATCTTCTTGCGAATGAGCGCAATCGTCACATCTCTTCTCAGAGATAAGCCACCACCATTCCAACAAGCTTGTTTTTGCTGCATTTTACAGTTTCAGCTTATTTCCTTATTGAATAGAAAACTGGTTTTATTGTATCTCTGTTATTTTGTGTTAAGCACCTGTTAATAATCTGTAGTCATTTCGTTCTTCTCATAAAATCTATATCAGTTGTATCAGAGCGGTCTGCTCCTTGTTGTCTTAATGCATGTCCCCAACGAGGTCGGGGTACAAAGAGTTGGGTCTTGAGCTTGTTTCTCTTGAGGACAAAAGCTCTCGCACGCCCAAGCGACCTCTCATGGCAAGATAAAAGACAGATGACGGGACAGAAGATCCTTTCAAACTATAGATTGAGGAAGCCCTCACGCAACAAAGGAACGAGATGATGGATAGTTTTGGGAAAATCCTTCGGCAACTACCAACAAGCGACACATCTTCTTCAAGTGGAGGCGCCACCCCCTTCAAGGTACAAATAAACTTTCGATATTCCTATATTTGAAGGTCAGATAGACGCAGATGTTGTAGATAAGTGGTTGAACCTACTAGAAGGGTATTTTTCTATCCATAACTTTTCGAATAGAGAAAAGATTACTTTTGCGCTCCTCAAAGTCGTTCCCCATGTCAAAGATTGGTGGGAAACTTTCTATAAGCAAAAGGAAATAGAGGAACCCTCATTATTTACAGTCATGACGACCTGGGAATCCTTCAGGGATGCTATCAAGGAACAATAATACCCTGTCGGAATTTATGACGACTTGTATACCAAATGGACCATACTACGGCAAGAAAGAGACCAAGTAGTGCCAGATTTCACAAATATCTTTCATACCTTGTGCACAAAGCTGGGTATCAAATATTCAGAGCGACATTTGGTGCTCAAGTATTGCGGCACTCTGCATAGATAGATCCAGACCGAAATGGAATTTTTGGACATCTCATCCTTGGGTGAGGCCTACCGATATGCCGTCAAAATTGAGTTGAAGCTCAAACAAAAGACGTGACAATTTGGGCCTGGGAACCCCTCACAACAAAATCTAGGAAAGGGCATCCCCAACCCACAGAACAAAGGATAGAGAAAATATGTACAGTATCAGGAAAACCAGTCCAAGCCGCAAGTAAAGAAGGACACCGGAAAGACAAAGAAAGATATCGGGAAGTGGTGTGACTTCCATAAGAGCCCTTGGCATAACACTGTTGACTGCTGCTCAAAGCAGTTGCTGGTGGCCGAAGTGAAAGCCTTTGAATCAGATGTGGGTTCAGACTCTGAGGTAGAATCAGAAAGGGGAAGACAGATCATTGACGTGAAACCCAGTGCCACTGTTGCTACCACCAAGCTCCAACCTGGTGAACTAAATGAGCCAGAAGAAGGAGAACGCCTCTTCCATTCACAGATGTCGGTAAAAGGCACCCCGCTGCACTTCATCGTGGATAGCGGTAGCAAGAAGAACCTCATCTCAACAGAGGTCGTCAAGTGGCTGGCCCTGCCGACAACACCACACCCACAACCCTACACCATTGGATGGCTCCGCCAAGGAAGCTATCTCCGCCTTAGCCAACAGTGTCGACTATCATACAACATCAAGCCCTTCAAAGATGAGGTATTGTGTGATGTTGCTCCTCTCGAAGTTTGTGATGTTCTTTTGGGCCAAACTTATTTATGGAAACATCATATTGTATATGAGTCTAGGCCTCGTAGTGTTATTATTACTTTGAACAGGAAATTGTACGGGATACCTGAGGCAGTCCTACCTAGTGCTATTTCCTTAATCTTTGCTAAGAAATGTAGGAAGCTCATCTCTCTGACGGGGAAGTTTGTCTTCTTCGTGATTCGCTCTCAGAATAAGCGAAAGATCATAGCCACATCCAGGGTCTCTGCGATCGATCTCTCCACACAGCAGAAGCAAGTAGATAAGGTCGTGGAAGAATACTTAGACATCTTCTTCTCACCTACCGGGGTACATATGTACTGCTAGGTCAATCACCCCATCGATCTGACCCTCGGCGCACTGCTGCCCAATGGGCCAGTCTATCACCGCTCTCTGTTAGAGAATGAGGAGATCAAGCGACAGATCCAAGAACTGCTCCACAAGGGGCACATCCATCCCATCTCACCACCTTGCGGGAGCCCAATCGTGCTAGTATAGAAGAAAGATGTAACCTGGCGACTCTGCATTGATTACCGGGCTCTGAATAAAATCACTATCAGAAACCGGTACCCGATTCCACGAATCGACGACCTCCTTGATCAACTCACGGGGGCCAAATACTTCAGTAAGATTGATCTAAAGTATGGCTACTACCAGGTCCCGATAGAACAAACAGATGTATGGAAAACTGCCTTCAAGTTAAAGGAAGGCCTTTTTGAATGGCTGGTCATGCCCTTTGGTTTGACAAATGCTCAAGCCACTTTCATGAGGATGATGGACGATATCCTATGACCATTCACCAATACTTTTGTAGTGGTGTATCTGGATGACATTCTCATTTACAACAAGACTTGGGCCGAACACTTGCAGCATATTCAACAAGTTTTGCACACCCTGCAACAACACAAGCTATATGCCAACTTGGAAAAATGCTCCTTCGTCATGGACAAGGTCCATTACCTGGGATACATAATTGATCAGCATGGCGTACATGTGGATCCAGTCAAGATCCAAGTCATCCGTGATTGGCCAACCCCAACCACACTCACTGAGCTTCGGAGCTTCTTGGGCCTTGCCAATTTCTACCGCAAGTTCGTGTTGGGATTCTCCCATATTGCATGGGCCCTCAGCCAAATAACCAGTGGTGGTGGTAAGGCAAAATTTGGGTGGGGCGGGTCCCAATAACAAGCGTTTGACGATCTGAAGCAGCGCTTGTGCTTAGCCCCAGTACTTTCACTACGAGACCTGCAACAACCCTTTGAGATCGAGACAGATGCTTCAGACTATGCGGTGGGCACTATTCTCACTCAACACGGCCACCCTGTGGCCTATCATAGGGAGACACTATCAGATGTTGTCTGTAAGTACCCTGCTTACGACAAAGAAATGTACTCCATTGTGCAAGCCTGCCGCTAGTGGAGACATTACATTCGTGGGAAGGAGATAGTCATCCATGTTGATCATAAGCCACTACAGTTCATGCAGACACAAGGAAAATTGTAGAATGATTGCCATCAAAAGTGGTCCACATACTTGTAGCAATTCCACCTCAACATCAAGTATAAAACAGGAAGCACCAATCAAGTCGCTGATTGCCTCAGTAGACCGCTAGTCATGGCACTCACCACGGTGTTAGACTCCTGCAGCCATGAGACCTCTAGATGGCCCCAACTCTATGAGACAGACCCGAACTTCGCCACCACCTACCAAATGTTGCATGCAAATGCAGTTGTCGATAATTTCCATCTTCAGGATCATGGGTTGTTGTGTCGTCTGGGCCATATCTGTGTTCCATCAAGCAAGCGAGCGAAACTGATCTGGGAAGACCACTACAATCAGCACAGGAAAACCAGTCCAAGCCGCAAGCAAAGAAGGACACCAGAAAGACAAAGAAAGATATTGGGAAGTGTTGTGACTTCCATAAGAGCCCTTGGCATAACACTGTTGACTGCCGCTCAAAGCAGTCACTGGTGGCCGAAGTGAAAGCCTTAGAATCAAATGCGGGTTCAGACTCCAACCAGAATCAGAAAGGGGAAGGTAGATCATTGACGTGGAACCCAGTGCCACCATTGCTACCACCAAGCTCCAGCTTAGTGAACCAGACGAGCCAAAAGAAGGAGAACCCCTCTTCCATTCACAAATGTGGGTAAAAGGCACCCCACTGCACTTCATCGTGGATAGCGGTAGCCAGAAGAACCTCATCTCAGCAGAGGTTGTCAAGTGGCTGGCCCTGCCGACAACACTGCATCCACAACCCTACACCATTTGATGGCTCCGCCAAGGAAGAGATCTCCGCGTCAGCCAACAGTGTTGATTTGGTTATGGTTTTGAAAACCCTGTTATAGCTTGCTATTGGCAACTGGTGGTGGTTAAATCAGCAGTCTCCAACTCTTGGGATCTTTTGTGGTTGAGGCAATTGATTCCTCAGAGGCCACGAACATAGTGAATAGGAGTTGAGGCAGGCTAAGGGTGTTCCATTGTTGTTGATTTTGCCACCATGCTCACTCAATCCTCTTGCATAGAACATGTAATGTCAAACCTACAATGAACAACCTGTAACAAAAATAAACCAACAGAGTGGTATGTTAAGGACATATACAACAATTTATAGCACACAGGAGTTTATCACTTCAAGATAAAATGACTGCTGATGTAATAACCTGTATCATGAAAATGATACAAAATTTTTACAAATTTTTACTTCTTTAGGCAATGATCATTTGTCAACTCATGAACCCCTCCCCCACACCTAAGTATTGTGACACCTCACAACCAAAAGTATAGGAAACCAGTAAGTATCCCCCAATAGCCAAAGATTTATAGTATGTCAAGTGTAAAGATAAAATTTCACAGATTGGTATGATGAGATGGTTAGAAGATGGCCCCCACCTATAGGATAAGAGATCCTATATATAGATAAGAAGAGATAGGCAAGAGAGTTTCAAGATAGTCTTAGAGTTATTTCCTAATGGCAAGTTTATGAGATTCATTAATCTTAGCTTAACCACACACACTTCATGTCAGCTTTGTTTGCAAGTAATGTCGTACATCAGGACAAGTTTAAATTTATTAAATATTTTTGGCAGATTACCATCCTCGCTAGGTAGAATGCCCCGCTGTCAGCAAGCCTGTTCAGTACTCCGACGGGTTTACCTAGTCATATCATAGGCCGATACCTGCTACCAGTAGACTTGTTCAATATCCCAGCAGGTTAGCCTCTTAAACCCTCAGAGACTGGTCCTCCATCCTTTAATATTTTAGTATAAGATTGCTCATGCAAGAAGATGGGGTAGCAACTCTGAAAACAACTTTTTCTTTCTCTTTTTTTCAATTGGGATGGTATTTATGTTAGAGGATGACTTTCCATTATATTACTTAGTGATTTTCTCGATGTAAGGGGTACTTAAGCAGACATGGCCTGTCTAAAGATATGATATAATCAAGCTATTTAGTGTGTAGTGGAGGGTACCATTGAGAAAGAACAAAAAGGTATCTCTAGGCTCAACTTACTTTCTTCTTTTGTAAGTTATTGTGATGTTTCCATGACTAACCGCTAATCAGACCTCCTTGTTACTCTTTGATAAAGACACTTGACTCACTTACTCAGGTTTCTTGGAAAAACTGCATGAGAGACCTCTAGGTTTGATAGTTATGGTATCACTTCCTTATACAATGGTGAAGAGTTTCAAGAGCAACTGTTATTTAAGATGCTTTGAGAAAAAGAAGATGAAAGTCTTTGCAAAAATATGGCTAATTACAGCAAGTCATTATTCATTTGATGCTTAGCAGACAACAAGGTTCAAGTATAGCAATCTTTTGAAGAAAAATTCTTCTTTTATATCTCCTTGAAACTGTCTACTCCTGGTGAAATAAATACCTAGAGAGATCTCTAAAACTGTTTACAAAAACCACACTCTGAAATATAATAAACTAATGAGATAAATGAGATCAAGTCATAGGAACATGTATCTCATAGTTATTAAAAAAAAAAAAGTAAAATGAGGCTGCATTAGACTCTAAACTAAACTAAAAATATGCAGCTTTTATTTACTATCCTACCCTACCTAAAAAGAAAGGGAAAATATTTATTCAAGTGTAAGAGCTCTTCCAATGTAACCATGTGCGAAGCAAGATAAGAAACATACTCATATCCATATATGAAAAATTTACCATAGTGATTACCTAGATATGAAGAACCAACCAACCTACTTGTTTTGGCATCAGAAGGTGTTGAAGAAGAGAATAGTATTGTGGCCTGATGACCTCTTGAAACCAAATTTCAATGTAATCTTGATGTTTATCAACAGTAATTTCTATGCTCTCCTTCATCATGCTATGCAAATCCTCTTCTTTTGGATGATTGATTTATGAAGTACATAAAGGATCTACTGAGATGGAAGTTGAGAACTCCTCAATCTCAGCTCTTAATGATTGCTCTCTACTAGGTGTAGTCCATAATTTCTCAGTTTCCTTCGCATTTTGGAAAGGAAAATCATTTTGTAGCTCATAGGACCTTGATTCTTCTAATATTTCTGGAGAGGTATTCAAGTTCTTCGCTATTATCAAGATGTGTTCTTCTTGAGAAGAAGAGATCCCAGTTATTGCTAGGATTTGAGAAAGTTCCCTCAGGCTAAAAGTTGCTTCTGAGTTCATCTTGCCATTTGATAAAACTTGGTTCACACAAATTTGATGTCCACAAAATTAGGATCTTCTGATGGTGGTAAGAAAACAAAGGTTGTATTGTTTGGTTCTACAGAAGGCTCAAGTGGTCTTGCCTCCTATCCCACTATTACTGATGCTTCAATTTCTTATTCTATAGTGGTCCTTGTTTTAGTCTCTTTTAGAGACTGCTTTAGCTCTTTGGGTTGAGCTAGCTCCTGTTTTTCGGCATCGGTCTGTGTATTTTATAAGCAGAATGTTCCTTCCCCCAAAGAGATCGGAAGGAACCTTATTTGAAAGGTCTGATTTAGATTTAATGTATCCACCTTGTGGGTCTCTAGGCCTATTCATGAAAGAAAGCAAAAACAAAAGAAAAATATACCATTTGGTTTCTAGGTCTATTCATGAAAGAAAACAAAAACAAAAACAAAAACTACCATTGGGTTTGTGGGAACCTGCTATAGCAGATGCACAGGTTCTTACCTCTCGTCTTAAAGTTTCTCCGCCACCAAGATAATGCTAAGGTATAAGGATGATCTATTTCCTAACTACTTCTTACCTTGAGACAACTCCCCGACAACAGTGCCAAAAATGATGGGTGTTATATATGCACTAAAAACACAGTAAAAACCCTCAATTAAATTGTCAATCCGGGGTAAGTAAACTTAGAGTTGTAGCAAAATATATGCCAAAGGTAGAAGGGTTGGTAGGAGTATAGTCTAACTAAGGAAGGGAGCTATCTAAGGCTAATCTACTCAAGCAAAACCTATATAATGAGAAAACCCTACTAAGCAACTTGAAACTAGGTAACCTAAGTACTTTTGGGCCAAGGATCGATGGGTAGTTCCTAAGAAAGCAAGTAAAACCCTATGTAAAGCAAACTAGTTCAACAATAAGCAATAAGCAACTATCTAAGCATATCAATAAGCAAATGACAAAAACAAACTATTTTAACTTGCCAACCTACATTCAATGAGCAACTACCCTATGAAAGCAAATAAATAAACAAGTAAGCAAAGACACATATCTAACCTATTAAAGCAAATAGACAAGCAAGCAAAGACACCTAACTAACCTACTAAAGCAAAAGACAAGTAAGCAAAGGCACCTAACTAACCTACTAAAGCAAAAGACAAGTAAGCAAAGGCAACTAACTACTGCAAGTAATCAAAATAAAACTTCTCATTGAACAACTATCTAGCCTAAGAGGCAAGTGGACAAAATGCTTAATGCAAAACTATTTCTAATGCGTGAAAGGAAATCTAAGAGGCAACTCGACTAAATGCTCAATGCAATGCATGAAAGGAAATCTATTCTATTGAAAGCAAGAAAGATTAACAACTAATTCTTAATCTGTGATAAGAAAACTACTATCTAATCTATCAAAGCAAATTCTATCTATCCTACAACAACAATAAAACTATATTCTAGGCTATGAAAGAAAGAAACTATATTTAACCTATGACAATTCAAATATAATGTTGGTGGTTGTGTGAAGACAAAAACAATATTAAATACCCTGCATGTTTATTTATTAACCATCAACAACATAATGAGATAATCATTATACTTTTATTCTACATAAGCAAAATTCATACTTAAACTCATTCATTATCTAAGAACTACAATTGCAATCTAATTCTAGGCAAGAAATTACATAACATAAACTAAACTAGCTCTATCTTAACAATTCAAAATGTACTAAGGAAAATGCTTAAAACATAAATTAAAGCATGACAAATTAAACTAATGAATAAATTAATCAACAACTAATCAAGCAAAATCTAATTAACAATTGAATAGGCAATAAAAACTGAAACTAACCCTATCCATCCACCGAAGCCTTGGTTAAAGAAAACATAAACTAAAACTTTGTTCTACTCTGTTTTAATTCTTATTTTAAATCAAATTTCAAGAGCATGAATAAAACGTAATCTAATATCTACTTGCACACGGGGTTAGTAGATGAATTTGCAAATTCGTCTCTATCTATCAAATCAATGCATATTAACACACACCTTTATACTAACTTGCAAAAGAACCAAATCATTAAGCTACAACAACAAATTATATAACAGAAGAAAGATAACAATACATGTACAAGAAATGAAAAAGAGAGATGTCTAAGCTATGAAATGTACAAACAACACATGGAAGAGTTACCAGACTGCTGGTGGCCCCCCCAGCAAGTCGTGGTCACTCCCTAAAATCACACCACCAACTCAGCAAAAGGAATTCATCATTAAAACGCAGAAACACAGTTTTTTTACAATTCTGGCAATTGAAAAATGCAAAAATAGAGCCAAAATCGTTTTTGGCTCTAACACACGACTTCTTCTACTACTTAACAATTATCTGACCACCACGGTGGTATTTATAATGTTTACAAACCAAGTGGTCGACCACAGGAGGTTCGAACCACTTCTAAAATTGGCAAATTTCATTAATGGTACCCTAACTGCCAAAACAGAGCTATCCAATAATCACCCACCATAACAACCCAAAATTGAGTTGTCAAGAGTTCAATAGCTAGCGGGGATAAGCATGAACAAAACCCATGTCTCTGATTCACCCCCCACTGGCCGCCAATACCATAACTGCCAAATCGCCCTCCGTTTTTGTGTAGGAAGAGGTGTTGGACGGAGTGTCGGATCGAGTGCCCGAATGAGTGCCGGATCAAGTGCCAGAACTAGAAACGTAGTGCGTTTTTGCCCTGTAACACCAGAAAAACATGAATTATCTCTTGGAAATCATAAAACATGATGAATTACACTTGATACAAACATTAAACACGAATTACACGTACCTTATGTCGATCATACCGTTTTATCATAAAATTCTTCAAAAAGCTCCTTTAAAAGATGAAAAACGCATATGTACATGTGGCAAAAGTCTATAATAACCGTCATAAAAGTTATCATATCTTGGGCCCAACACACGGTGCTAGACTCCTGCGGCCATGAGACCTATGGATGGCCCCAACTCTATGAGACATACCTGAACTTCGCCACCACCGACCAAATGTTGGGTGCAAACGCAGTTGTCGATAATTTCCATCTTCAGGATGGGTTGTTGTGTCGTCTGGGCCATATCTGTGTTCCATCGAGCGAGCGAGCGAAGATGATCTGGGAAGCCCACTATAGTTGGGTGGCAAGACACTTCGGCGTCGAAATGACAGTGACGATGCTACAAAAACATTTCTACTGGCCGAAACTTCGACAGGAGGTCAGTAAGTATATTAGGTCCTGCATTGCCTGCGTTATTGCCAAACCGATCACTAATAAACATGGCATGTACACCCCTCTTCCTACTCCTGACAGGCCATGGGAATCCATCTCAATGGACTACATGTCGGGACTCCCTTCCATCAAGAGGGGAAATGATTGTGTTTTTTTGGTTGTTGATCGCTTTTCTAAGATGGCGATTCTGGTTGCCCGCAAGAAGAACATCACAACAGAGGCCACTGCCAATCTCTTCTTTGAACGAGTCTGGGTACAGTTTGGAATCCCACAAACCATTGTCTCAGATTGGGACAGTCTATTTCTCAGCACATTCTGGTCGGGTCTGTTATCACTCCAGGAAACTCTCCTAGGCTGTAAGTTATAGATGCCTAGTAACTTAACCTTTTTGTAACTATTTTCTCAATAAAAAGTGTGGGTTTGGATCAAGTCAGAGGACTGAATCATTTCTCATTCAAATCATGCATAAACACATTTAGATGGACAAGGATTTCAACCACAAATGTTCAGAGAGTTTACAAATAAAGGTATGAATGAAGAAATAACTATTATATCAGCAGAATCACATATAAAGCATATATGAATGGCCAATTACAATAATCACAGGAATACTTGCAGAGTTAAACTTAAGAATGCAGTGATAAGACGACAATTATTGGGCATAAACCAGCATAACAGCATGAATATAATATCCAGGTGCAAGTACAGAATAGACAAGAAGATGAAATCTGAACAAGTTATGGCAAAAGAATCTTGTATTACTCCATATGAAAATGAGAAGTTTTGAGTTACATAATATGAAAAAAGTCTCCAAAGTCGAACCCTTGGTTCATCTTCTACCTTTAGCTTTATAGCTTTACAATGCAGTTCTGAGATCCTGAAAACATGGATCAAATATGCTAAAGATAGTAAATCAAAATCTAGTTGCAAAAGATGTGGGATGATCCCCAAAAATGAGGTCAATCCCAGATTTCATGGTCCTCCTCTCTTGTTGAGTGCTGGTGTAGTGCAGGATAGCCTCCCAAGGCTGAATGCTGACTCTCCAAGAGAGATAAATTTGAATCTGTTGATGTGAGAAAATGTCCTGATTTTCTGTCTTTGTCAAAGATGCCAAAAATCTTTGAAACACCTCCTCTTCCCATAATCTATCAAAAATAGCTATTGGATTTATCTTGATAATTCATCAAGTGTTCATTCGAAGAGGTTTCAAACCTTTCCAGCTCAAAAAACTTTGATCTGTGTAAAAACTCGATCATTCTGGAAATGACAGGCTTTCGGTGGTTAACTTAGAAAGCTCCTGAGCGAATTATCTACCGAAAGTCCTGTTTTTCAGTGGTTAATGAACAATCATCCTATTCGCCTAAACCACCGAAACTTCAGTTTTGAGAAAACTTCAAAATTGCAAAAATGCTTACCTTGGATCCCTTTTTGATGTTCAAGGTTTCTTGGATGAGGTAACCCTTGTTCGTGCAAACCTGCGAACTTCTGCTGGATGTGTGGAAGGCTCTGGTGTGTCTACCATGGTTGTAGCTATATTAGCCAGAGTTTCTAATCCAGTTTGCTCCTGTGCTGGTGATTGAAACTCCTTTAACTTCAACCTCATAATCCTCAGTTGTCTATACAGCTTCATGTTTTCCCTGATCAATACCCTGTTTCTGTCTTTAATCTTGTCATGCTTCTCTTTGAGGGTTTGGTTTATTTTGAACAACTCTGCATTTCTGTCAGTCAAGTCTGTATTAGCTTTTTTAATCACCCTTTCCAAGACTTCCATTTCATAGACCTGCTGCAGCAGTTTGTTGATCTTCCGTGATCTAGTTGTTCTAGGCTTACTTGAAGAGGCTTCTATCACTGGTGGACTATGTGCCTCTGGAGGAGATGGTGAAGGTAAATTGGAACAATAGTCTTCATCATGTTCAGTCTGCACATTATCCCGTGTCTCAGCCAATTCTTGTTCTGGTTCTGAATCGTTGTAAGGTAGGTTTAAAGGGTTGTTTCATGTAGCAGGGTCCTTGGACTGCTCCCCTTCGAACTGCAGTTTTCTTTTGATTCCTTTCTTCTTGCCAGAGGATGATTTTATGGGATCTCTTGGTGGTGAGATACCTTTCCTTTTCCTGTGACTGCTTTTGGGAGTAACAGTCTTTCTGCCACTGGTCTTCTTAGTTTCAGCTTCTGGTGGTTTCTCTATTTGGAATTCATTCCAGAAAAGAAAGAAACCCCAATTAACTTGTTTCCTCTGTAGAGCTTCCTTGACAAGAAGAGTAATAAGCCCTTGGTGAGATAATCTGCTAGCAACCTTAGTAGGCTTGTCTTTAACTTGTCTAGCCATTTTAGTAAGAGTTTTTTGGAAATAGAAAGGTAGATTTATTGTTTCTCTGCCTGTGAAATGATTGAGAAGCTTAAAATGGTAAAACATTACTCTGTTATACCGTCCCTCACAGGTAATGTAAACAAAAATTGCCTTTAGCAATGCCTGCCACTGAGGTTCTAGAAAGGACATTGGAATATCCTTCTTCCAAATCAAGTCTTTGTGAATGGGCAGCAAAAATGATCTGAATTCTATATTTGATGGCACTGTGGATTTAAACCAACAGTCTCCTGTCCGTGGAAGACCTGTAAACTCTGCTATAGCAGCTTCATCTATGATAAACTCTTCTTTCCCTATCTTGGCAGATCTTCCATCATATGCAATTGCAAAAGCTTCAGCTACTTGTTGATGAAAACTGGTCAGTTTTTCAAAGTATGTGAATACCCCTGCTGGTTTGAAAAACTCTGCTACCTCTGGGTGCGCTTCCAAGTACCAAACCCTGTCCACCTCAGACCTCAACACTGGACCTGCTTTCGGCATTGGTCAATGTTGACTGTTCCTGCGATTATGGGAAACTGAACGTCTAGGGTGACAAAGGTTCTAGGATTTAGGAACACGGAGAGTATAACTCATGGAAGAAACGGTGGGACAGGGTGACACCAAATTCGGATTACTGAGCTCAAATGCTAACCAAGTTTCGGGCGACAATTTGACTGAGAGTATGCCGAAATTTTAGCTTTTCGGTGGCATATGCATTTAAATATGAAACAAGACAGGTTTTGGACTTGCCTGATAAGTCGACCTGGCTTAATTGACCTGAGAGCGATCGATGGACTTTGATGGCGCTTTGACAATCACCAGGAGAAACGGGATTAGGACCTCTGAAAAAACGTTCAGTTGATGAAATCGCGAACCCGCGATTATCTTAGTAATCTCCGGAATTCAAAATGGTAGTGAATGAGGATTTAATGAGGGATTAACGGGATCATGATGGATCATGTACTTGCGACTGGAAATGGAGGGAGGATTCATGACCATCATGCATGAATTTCAGTGACACCGCCCTGTCTAGATTTTGAAAAGACAATTGCGGTCGAAAGGACAACAACTTTTACAATATATTCAATGTACAAAATGACATAAGATGATCATAAGACTAGGTCTCCTAAGTGTGTGTGTGTGTGTTGGAAATATTGTTGTAATTGATGTCAAAGGCAGGGGCAACTTACAAATGTCCAAGATAAATATTACAAGCCTATAGATGTCCAAGATAAATATTGCAAGATGGCGATCATTGAAAGTATTACTTTTGGATTTTTGATGATTAGTTTGGATACCCTATCTTTGAAGGCATTTTTACCCTACATAGATAGCTCAAATGGGAGCACAAGTTATATGGTTGGAAATATTATTCTGAAAAGTTTCCAACAGTATGTGGCATTCCTTCTAAATCCCTAGGAATGAGGATATATGAATTTTTTTGTCTGACAACCCAGCCAGAAAATTGAGGTCGACTCAGCTAGTCTTTACAGGTCGTCCCTGAAAGTGGGCACATAATTACTATAAATACATGATAGATTTTCACATGTGTAGAGAAACCAAGCAAGAAATCAAGTTTGAGGTGCACACAAGTGATATGAGGTGCGCTAAAGGAGTTGGGGTGTCTCTTTGGGATCTAAAGGTGTGCAAGAGAAGTCTAAGGTATTTTCTTGAGGTCTTTCTTGTTATAAAGGTGCGTTATGAAGGACTGAAGGTCTATGATATTGCCGTGTGCACATTTTTGAGGTTGTGACGTTGCCATCAATGGATGTTGTCATCAATGAATGTTACCGTCAGTGGATGTTGGGGTCAGTGAATGTTGTCGTCAGTGGATGTTGTCATCAATGAATGTTGTCTTCAGTGGATGTTGTCGTCAATGATCATATTATGAGAATGATGCTACAAGGCTCGCTAGGGTGTGAAGGCTACATGTGACTAAGTTTTGAAGGATTGTCTGTGTAATGAAGCATGCATGTGAAGTCAGAATTACTATGTGTATGAAGATCTTGGATTGGTGTCTATACATATCTTGTTGAATTGGTGCTCAGGTGAGGGGATTGGTGTCTCCAATAGGTTGGTGCTTGCAAATATTGTAACAGTAGGTCAGTGCCTACAAGTGTTGCCGAATCAGTTGAGGAGATTGGTATCTTCAATAGGTTGGTGCCTACATCTTGTTGAGTTGGTGCTCAATTAGGGAGATTGGTGTCTCCAGTAGGTCGGTGCCTACAACATTTGTAACAATAGGTTGGTGCCTACAAACATTTATAAATATAAGTTTTATGGTTTTCTCCTGATTGGGTTTCCATGTTAAACTCTGTGCATTATGATTTGATTTTATATGTGATTATTGTTTCTCAGCTAATGAATGGTCGATGAATGGTTAAATAAAGTAAGAAGTATCGTATACTGATTCACCTCCCCATTAGTACAAGCATAAGTTCAACAATATATATATATATATATATATATATATATATATATATATATATGAGACAAAGGGTACAATGAAGGGTTCTATCCTACATACAAATATAACACTAGAATTGTAATATTTCAAGATCTAGGGATTAATAAGGGGTATTATACTTAAGATGGGGCTTTGTATAGGGCTTAACATGCCCCTCCCCTTCAAACAAGTGTTGTCCCCAACACTTTACTGATAGGTTCTTCCATTTGACGAGGTACTCAATAATTGCTCAATTTCATAGTCGTTTAATCCTTGTTTCAAGGATTTTTTTTGGTTCTAATATGATTTTCCCTTCTTCATTAATCTTTGGTAAAATAGCTTGGACTAGGATCTTGTCACTGATTACCTTCTTTAAGCAAGAAAAATGGAAGACTAGATGTACACGTGAAGATGGAGGCAACTTCAATTTTTAAGCCATACTTCCAATCCTTTGCAACACCTTACAAAGGACATAATATTTGGGTGCTAATTTATTGTCCTTTTGTTGCTTGAGGGATATCTGTTTATATGGTTATAGTCTCAAAAATACTCGATCCCCTACTTCAAATTCCCTTTTAGTGCAATATTGATCTACTTGTTGTTTCATCCTATTTTGTGCCATAACCAAGTTGTCCTTCAATAGTTTGAGAACCTCTTGTTGGTTCCATATGTAGTCCTGCTATTATTGAACCTTTGTAGTGCCTTTCAAGGGTGATGTGATGGATGGAGGATGATATCTATAAATTTCCAGAAATGGGGACATTTTTTATGAAGTATGGAAGGATGTGTTGTACCACCATTCTGCCAAGGGAAACCACTTTACCCATTGTGTATGTTTATCAAATGCAAAGAAATGAAGATATCCTTCTAGATATTTATTCACAATCTTAGTTTTCCCATCAGATTGAGGATGGTAAGATGAGCTGCGAGCCAATTGAGCACCCAAACAAGAAAATAATTCAGTGCAAAATTTCCATTGAAAATTGGATCTATGCCACTTATAATGATCTCGAGAACTCCATGTAGCTTTTGGAATGTTTCCATGAATGTTGCAACTATTGTACTTTCTTTAAAAGGATGAGAAAGAGAGAAAAAATGGGCATACTTTGTCAGACAATCCACTACTACCATGATGACATTATTTCCTTTAGATTTGGGTAAACTTGTAATAAAATCTATTGAAACGCCTCCCCAATGTTGGGTTGGTATAGCTAATGGTTATAGGAGACTTGGCGTCTTGATTGTCTCTCCCTTATTATGTTGGAAAACTAGAAATTCATACACAAAATTTTGAACATAAATTTTAAGAATTTCCCAAAAAAATCCTTCTTGATCCCGTGGTAAGTTTTCAAGAACCTTGAATGTCCCCCTATAGGATAAGTGTGCAATTCTAGAAGGACCTTCTATTTGAGTTAGTAATTATTATATAAACATAGGTGATCATGATACCATAGAAAATCATTCTTCCATACAAATTTATCTAATGTACTGGGGTCCTCTTGTATTTGTTGGATGATCTTGCATACCTCTTGACACTGCTTCCATTATATCCTTGCATCTTCCACCCAATAAAATTGTGGAATATAAATAACACATATTGAACCCTCTGTTTCTTCTTTTTTCCTTGAAAGTGCATCTGCCACAATATTATGTTTTCCTTTCTTGTCGATAAATTCAAATTTATAACCTAACATCTTTGTAACCCAATTGCGTTTTTCTTTTGAAGATAATCATTGCTCCAAGAAGTACTTCGAACTATCATGACATGTTTTTACTTTGAGGTGTCTTCCTATTAGGTAAGGGTGTCATTTCTTAACTGATTGTAGTATGGCCAACATTTGTTTTTCATAAATGGGTTTGAGTAAGTTTTTTCCTTTAAGTTGGTTGCTTTCAAAGGCAAGGGGCCTTCCTTCTTGCATTAAAATTACACTAATTCCATGACCTGAGGCATCACACTACACAACAAATGTTTTTGTGAAGTTAGGTGTGGCTAGGACATGAGTTGTACACATGGCCTCCTTAATTTTTTCAAAATCTTTTGTTGCTTCTTAAGTCTAAGAAAATGCTTCCTTCTTTAATAATGTTGTTAAAGGTGCCGCTATTTGACCATAGTTCTTGAAAAACTTGTAGTAATAACCTGTCAATCCTAATAATCCTCTAAGTTTCTTCTAGCACATTGGGAATTGACCTTTCCCTTGTAGCTTTAATTTAGTTAGGGTCCACTTTTACACCTTCATGAGATACAATATAACCCAAATATTCCACTTCTTGAACCCCAAAGGCGCACTTGGAAGGCTTTACATAAAGTTGTTTCTCTCCCAAGAGTTGTGATACTATGTTAAGATGTTGTACATGCTCTTCCCAAGGTTTGTTGTAGATTAGTATGCCATGAAAAAATACTAACAATTTTTTTCTAAGGAAGGGTTTGGAAATAGAATTCATCAAGATATGAAATGTTGAAGGTGCATTAGTAAGTCCAAATGGCATAATCAAAAACTCATAATGACCTTCATGTGTTCTAAAGGCTGTTTTGGGACTGCCTTCCTGCCTCATTCTGATTTGTTGATATGTCGAATGAAGATCCAACTTATTGAAGAAAATTGTTGCATGCATTTCATCCAATAATTCATCAATAATAGGAATAGGAAACTTATCTTTGATGGTCCTTTTGTTGAGTTGTCTATAATTTGGACACATAATGCATAAACCATCCTTCTTTGTAACCATCACTACCAGTGAAGAGAAAGAACTTTAGCTAGGTTGTATGATTCTCGCCTCTAACATTTATTGGTTCATATGCTCAATCTCACTCTTTTGTGC
>JASDQU010014114.1:118628-138587 GCA_032191745.1 Picea mariana
ATTTGAACTCTAATGCCTACTCCTATACTACTTGAGCCTACTATTATTTATTTATCTATCGTGAGGGAATTGGGTGTTTGATCTTGGTTGATGATTGTCTTGAATAAATTTGTGTTTGAGGATTTTCTAAATGTATAGCTTAAATTCTGCATCCTCTTGCTTGCAAGTTGTGCCGAATGACTTCATCTTTATGCTCTCTTTTGTTAATCATAATCTTTAGTTTCAAACTCTTAGCTTAAATTGCAAAATCACTAATCCTTCCTTTGAGTTTGAGACTTGGTACATGCATCTTTCAGGACACTTATCTACAACACACATGATTATCTTTGAACAAACCCAACACTCATTCATAAGTTTATCGAAGGCAGAGAATGTAATGTTTATGGTATAATTGGCACGTGTCTTCTTAATCACATAATTGATCTCATCTTTTCTGTGGTTGCACGAGCAAGTTCGTAGGGTAACTTCCTTTACATGGTCGCTCCAGCCTTGAAATGCATGTGGGGAATCCCTTGATATTCTTCCTCTTGCCTATATTTCTCTCTACGGATATCTTATCTATAGTTTGAAGCCAACAATCAGAATTATGAGCTAAGCCTTGTCTTTCCCAAATATCAACCATGTTTTTTTTATCACCATTACATTGATGAGGTCAAAACCTTGATCCTTACCTAGCTTCCCCTTATTGGGAAGTAGATTCACCTTTTCTTATTATTTCTTCTAGGTCTGAAGTTTGCAAGGCTATCAGATCCACCTTTCCCATAGTCCTATCGTGCGAGCTCATCGTATTTTATCTATCAGGAATCCCCGTTTGGAGTGCTGAGTGTGAATGTTCTTAATACTGATCTGAAGATTGAAGGTCGAAAGTTTATCGGGCTCCCCTCATCGGGTATGTCTCATCAGGTTGGCTGAGTGAAGTCTCTTATGATATTCCCAAGGTCTGAAAGGAGTGAGCTTCTTCGAATTGATCTCTACCAGGTTCTTCTTTTGGCCTCCCCTCTCTTCGGAAACCCAGGCCCAAGACCTATTGAGCTTCTTGGATGTGGAACCTTATTGTATCGTCACCCAATGCTTGCTCTCCACTTGTCATAATCATTCTCATGCATTGTGGCTTGATGTGAGAACCTATTCCTTGATATATTCCCTATCTTTGCAATCTTATCAGGTCTGCCCTTCGAGATGTTCAATTTGACTGGATTGACATGTACCATGCACCCAACTAGCGTCAATCTCCTTTTATCATGAGTCTCTATTTGTGACATTGATTTGTTGCATGACATGTCGCCTTTTCCCCTCGTTGGTTTCCATTCATCACATCCAAATTTGAGCATTCGTGATTTCCATACGACATACCTACCCTCTTTAACACTCGGTTACTCAAAATATACATGGTATACCTTGCTCCTATTTTAGGTCCCTAGGTGTGAAACCCTCACTTGTGTGGAACCATGACTAGTGTGTAACTTGGCCTTATTTTCTGATTTTTATTTTTGTACATAATTTGTATATTTTTATTTTATTTTTAATTTAATTTATTTATTATTTTTGTGCTTATTTATTTCCATTTGTATTTTTCCCTTGGTTTTGCATAACCACATGATTTTGATTGCACATGGTAATTTCCCATGTTTTTTTATTACCCATGGTTTCCCCCAAAGTCAACCTTGATATTCATTTTTTACATGGGAAAAATCAAGTTTACTTTAGAAATGTTTTTTACATGGGCCAAATTAATTTTACATGGATATACTATTTTTACATGATGCATTTTATCTAAAACCCTAATGTATAATATGCACATTCTCATTCTTTTTCATGCCCCCATAAAAATATACACGCCGAGAATAACTTGAAGAATAGAAGGGTACACTGACAGACAGAGTTGATGATATTTAAAAAAACACATCACCTATGAACTACAAATAAAACGAAAAAAACTACTCAATAGTCTCTTCAACTTCCATTTATAACGCTTACCTTTTCATGTACGGAAATGTAAAATGACAAAACAAAAGAAAACAAAATGAACTCTCACAAAAACTAAGGAGTCTCTCTTATCTTATAAAAGAGAACTCATTGAATGTAGAAGAGGACCTTTTCCAATTGTGTAGACTATTGATACTCTTATTGTTGGATATACAAAGAGAAGAAGCTATTTTCGAAGTCATTTGTATCAAATGAATTAGGACTGTTATCCCCATTTTCTAGGGATATCTAAGGAGATGGTGTCTTGAGTCCCTCAGGTTGTAGACGTAAAGTACCAAGAGACATGACTGACAACGCCCACATGCACAGACAAAGACCCACTTCTCCACCACACATCCTAGATTCGTCATGATGAAATTCACCACATCAGCGTACTTCCGAAAGACAATGGGTCTTGCTCCATGATGTAGAAGTCAGGTATTGTGGTAAGTGTCACTTTAATACTTGAGGCATTTGAGTATGTTGCATTTAAAGTTGCTTTTGATTATAGAAATTATGCTTGGAAATTATGCTCTTTGCCATGTTTTACCTTGGTGGTTGACATTGTGCCCTAGTAAGTGATCAACCTTGGGGATGTGTTTGCTACTAGGAGGTCCCCTTGTCGAGTCATCGTGCCATTCCCGATCATCCTTATCATTTTTCACACTTCATCCTTTCATCTCTTTATCTTTTGGGATTTTCGGGTGTACTGACCCAAGAAGGGATCGTACCTCATTTCATGGGAAGAAGAGGGCCCAGAGGGATTGTGGCTAGAAAAAGATAAAAGAAAAACTATGACCTTCCAGATGCTCGCCCAAAGAAGTCTCAAGAACAATGAAACGTTTCTCCTAGAAAATCAAAGACCTATAAGAAACAATTTCATATTATATAGACATCCCACTTGTTGAGGGATCTACACAAGTCTGTTACAACCTTTGATTTATCCCTATGGAACTTTGTGTACCTCTCCCTTCAAGTGACATTGCAGTACTTCCCCCCAAGACTTATGTTATCCATTGGGAGTACCGAGTTATTCTGGACTTTAATTAATTAATGGAAAGTGAATGGTCTTGGGAAAAGGATGCATTGAAAATGAAGGTGCAACACACCCTCTACAAAGGCACCCATAAATGAGACAATACAAACCCTTGTATGTCATGAACCCCATGCCCACAATTATTACCATCATCCACTTCATCTTCTCCACATGACTTAGAGAGGGTCCACCTAGGAAAAAACTCCTTGACTTAAGGAATGATTCACCCAATAGGTCACCTTGTCAACCCTTTGATACCTAAACTTGGAAAATTGCATAGGGTCTTTGAGCACTTGTTTAATTTGATAAGGTAGTATTGATGCACATGTTTAGGTGGATCTTGTATTAAATGCAAATTTACTTTCCATGATACATTTCACATGAGATACTTGGAGGGCACACTTATCTATCTTTGAAGGACCTTGTTGATGGATGTTTTGGAGAGACAAGCCTAGCTTGGGCCTTCATTGGGGCAGGAAGCCCACAGGTTGGATTCCATGACCCAGAGATTGGGATTAGCCAAAGCTTGAATGTTTCCTTTAGAGGCAAGAGAAGAGACTATAGATGATGATACTTAACCCATATTAGCCCAATGTTTGCCTTGAAAGGTCAAAACATCATCTTGAGGGTTGACGTAACCCTAGGGATAGGGTTTTGATGGTGGTGGTGATATTTAAAGATGACTTGGCATGATTAATGGATGAGGAAGACACATTTCACTGTGACACATGGCCTTTGGAGGCCTAGCAATCCCTTCAACAACTCAACCACTTCCATAAAGTGCCAAAACGTCACCCCTTTAGGGTGAGACATCATGTTTCTAGGGTTTCTTAATGTGTAAATTCAAATTAAAGTTGTAAAGGGGAAAAATTAAAGGGGATGGCCCTATTATTTTGCGGTTTACCCTAATTTTATGTGGACAAACAAATTTTAGAGGTCTTCTATAAATAAATACCAAAATCATTTCATTTATCATAACTCTCTCATGTGAGAGGAGCTACTTGGTTGAAATTTTCGGCCCTCTTGGGAAAATTCATCTCTCTCTCTCTCTCTCATGCTATGGTTTATACTTGTCTTGTGGAGAAAAGTGGCGTGCTACCCTTCTTGGAGGCTTGTTCTTGCATGTTGATGATATTTTCTTGGTAAACAAGGGTTTGTTTAACATTTCTCTTGAAATTGGTAAGGAAAATCTACATATTGTTAGTTCTTCTTTCTTGTTTCATGGTTGTTCTTGGCTATATCCTTGGAGGAATAAAAGGGCTTATACCCTCCACCAAGTTATCATGTTTGTTTATTGGAAAAGCTTATGCAAAGGTTGTTAGGAGGGGTAAAAGGGCTTACACCCTCCTAGATTTACCTTGTTAGGGTTACTTTCTCAAGGGAGTAAAAKGGCTTACACCCYTTGAGAAGTAGTAGACCTAACCTAATACAAGAAGACTCCATAACCCATTTGGCAAGGCACTAATCTAATTTTGCATTGGAGAAATAAATTACTTGCATTGGTACACGTGATTTTGAGATGTATTGAAATTGTTCAAGTTGGAATATTTTCTCGGTGTCTTAAACTTGCTAAAGCCACTAGGATGTTTTGATTGGCCTAGTATTTCCTTTGTTATAATCAACTAAAATCTACAACCATTAGGTATGCAACAAAACACTTTCAAATTCTTACTTTAACTTGATTTTCAACTATGAGAAGTTGCTAGAAAGTTGCCATAACAATCTACTAATAAGTGTGCATCTTTTGGGTAGTTTACTTGTGATTTTTGGTTGTTGAATCTTGTTGTTGTAGCAATTGTTTTCTATAGCCATAAGGTTTCCATAATACTGTGTTGATAACTTCATCTAGCAGCCCTAATTCACCATTAAAGTTCATGCTTAAGTATTGGAAAGTTATCTATTCTTTTAGTACTTCATTGTCCAATAATTATTTGATAATTTTGATGGTTAAATCTGTAGTGACTAGCTATTATTCTTGCTGATATATATTTTTGTTTACTACTGCAATATAGGAAAACAAGCTTCTCTTGCTTGTCCACTTAATTTTTGGCCTTGTATCTCGATTGTTTGTCTTGTCTCGGGCAGGTATAACACTTTGGTGTAGGTATTCAAGTCTTTGGAAACCATTACCACAATCAAGACTCACTTTCAAGCCATCCTCAACTTCTTATTTTGACCTATAGGGGCATCACCTTCGATTAATCCACTTTCCATCTTATTTCTCCCTAGGGTCACCCGAGATTCCCCCCATTGTTTATGATTTCTCCTTCACTAAAGTGAGGGAAGTACCTATCTAAGGTGACAGTGGGTAGGTATTCCCATAGTTGTCTCACCTTTGTACAATGGGTCGGGCTTTGCACAATCTACAATATGTGAGATAACATTTGGGCGCCATTGCAAGGGAGGATTTTGAATCCTCTTTTGTGTCTTAATGAAATCTTGGCAAGATTTTATCCGAAATCCTTTACCCCTATCTTTCCTAGCGAATCCACTTGAGGTAAGTCTCTCCCTTTCCTTTCTTGAGGAGATAAATCTTATCTAGTAACTCCACCATCCCATAATCCGTCTTCCTGAAAAACCCATCCTCCTGGAAGATCCAAGCCTTCCAAGGTTTAACGAAGAAAGCCTCTATTCAACTCCCCCATTATCAAAACCCTTTTCCATAGTAATATCTCACTTGCACCTGTAACAACCCCTCTATTACGTCATAACCAAATGACAACAGTAAGAGATATTTATTTATTTATTTTTCCTTAATGCATTAAGAAAACATAATTAGAACAAGTTAAACATGATATAAACATGCTTCAGTCATACACAGTCTAAATCGTTCATCTCATTGCACAAAAAGATTTAGATGAAATGTCAGTGTATTAATGATCTACCAGATCCCATAAATATCACATACAACAAGAGTGAAACATCACGATTATTCAAGATCAACCACAACCAGTTTCATCACACAACATCATTTCTTCTAACTGAATAAATCATCATACAAGGAAATCAAGAATATCTACTTGCAAGGTTAGGACCTCCAAGACACATAATCAATGCTCAAGTCCAGGATTCATCCGATTGATTTGACCATTTAAGGTCTCAGGACTATCGACTGTTCTGAGGAACAAGGAAGTATCTAATTCCCATATTTTCAGTCTAAACCAAACATCAATTATATTTACCATCACACTTAGCTGTATTTTCTTCAACAACAAAAAATCTAGTAACAATGTCACTTCTTCATAGCACCAATTCCTACTATTTCGACAATTCATAATCTGACTCATTTAAGGAATAAGAAGTAAATCAACAAAATCAAGGCATAACTTAATAGTAAAACATAGGCCTTCAACAAGAAACCTATTAAAATGACAGTTCCAACCTTACTCAAGTTTATTAGAAATGTGCAACCATAATCTTACTCTATACTTGGTGAACTAACTGACCATGTAAGAAAAATTTATACAATCTATAGATAGTCTATTCTAAGATTGAATTGGGAAAAACTGTAAGAAACTTGAAGTCTCTCTAATGGGTGTCCCAGTTATAACACTTCCAGAGCCCACTCTAGGGATGCGTAGACAGGCTCCTTGAAAGCCCAAAATTTCAGAAAGGCAACTTCTAAATGCACACAAACCCTCTCAGGTTGGGCAGAGGTCTAACTTTAGAAAGTGCACAACTCATGAGAGACAATGTTGTCTTAAACAAGGGGAGGCGCAAGGTACACACTCAACAATTAGAATCCAAATCTCAGGAGGGATGTGCTATTGAGTGTTGGAGTTCAATTATAAGGAAAATATTAGGAAGAACAACGTGTACAGGGTTCAAGAGAGGAAATCAAGAGTTGAAATCCATTTGAAGGAATTTTAGTGGACATAATCTAATCGTGAGGAGTCCGAATCCTCGCAACCGTTCGATTAGACGAGAGATGCACACGCATTAAACCTTAAGGCCTTCGAGCTTCGTTACTTCGGTGGATTATATTTGTTTGTATTAAGCGAGCCTCAAAGCTGAAGTCGTGGAGTGAATCTACACCGTAAATCAATGATTGAATACTAGCTGTTGGATCTTGAAGGGTTTCACTATTTGGCTTGTTAGGTTCATAATTGTAAAGAGTGAAGAAACCCTGAAGCTCCAAAGTCCCATAGTGAAGGATAGTCGTAGATCTGGTGATTGATTATAGGCCCTTAGATATATGAGCCTTCTTATTTCAGAGGTTTGATAATATGGATGAAAAATTAGAGTCATTGTGCTAAGGTTAGGGGACTCCCGGAGTCCCGAAGCACAGAGTAAATAATTATCGTCGCACGCAGGGTACATGTGTCCGTAGATCCAAGTATTCATATTTCTCCATTCAAGAGGTGGTGGTTGAAAGTTTTGAAGGTGTGGAATGTCCCAAACTCTCGAGGTAAACGTCATTCATAGATCTAGCGATCGATTGAGGACCATTAGATCTAAGAGCCTTTGTCCTTCGAAGGTTCGACAGTTCGACACTCAGGAGGAAAAGGGTTGTAGTTGCAAAAGTGACCAACTCCCGGAGTTTCAAACACCGGAGTAGATGACAACCGTTGATTTTATGGGAAGTGTAAGCCATTAGATCTCTGATCTCTTTGACGGTTCGATGATCTAGGTGAACAATCTAAGGTTGGGAAAGCGGGGAAAACCCCAAAGTCCAGAGTTCCGTAGTGGGTATCCACTGTAGATCTCGAGTGAGGAGAAATATTATTCAGCCGTTAGATTAATTTGTTAGGAGTTAACGAAGGAGGGTGGTAGGGCAGAGTAACCAACAACTACTAGTCAACTCAGCTTAATACCAAATTCAACCGGTTAGCACTCCGGGAGAAAAGGAGTTTTGAGTTTAAGAAACCTATGGAGCGTCGGAATTTCGGATCCCATAATAACGTTCTTAGGGCCAAGGTTAGGTTCTACCCTGTGGTCACATGCACTACTTGGCAAGTAAAAAGGGTTTACGCACTACAGGTTAAGATTCAAATCCAAAGACTTTAACATACCTCCCTTGTCCTGAAAACCTTGGATTTAACTTCAAATTAACACAGACATTCATACTGCAAGTAACTCAGGTTAAACAACGAATTCAATGGGAAAAAAACGACATGGTTAACTTATAGGATTTCAGATGAATATTATTCAGGGACTCACGATATAGTTAGAACTACATCCTTATTTGAATGGCGAACAAGGCGTTGTTAATTTCCTAACATAACCTCAAATACAATCTGCTCACACATACTTCTATTATGTATGAAAATACAAACTTTAAACATAGACTATATACAATAAAATTCACATTCTATAATGAGGGTGAGGCCTCTCGATTAGTGTATGTAAAACGTCCAAAATTACAGAGAGGATTAAATATAACTCTGTAACTACTAATTTTTTGGCAAAAAACACAACACTTGGCACTCAGACCTTCCAATGATTCTACAGTGACTCAATCAACCTATTAAACTAATACACTTGTAATATAAATGAATTCATAATATAAAAAGAAATGCCAGAACCAACGAATGTGGTGAAATGAATATGGCCTTCAATTCTTATGCTCCTTCCTTTCCTTTGCTTTCTAGTCACATGGACTTCACAAGTACCTCCTAGCCAACACTAGGGGTACTCTTCTCCTCCCTAAGCCCCCCTAGACACAAAGGGGCTAAGCACACAAAAACCAGAATAAAATAGCTTCTAGGATTGCCTCGCAAGGAAGAGCTTCCACTCTTTTCACAAGCTTGGAGTCCCAACTCTCACAAGTAAAAACATAGTCAATCAAAAATTCAACAACATAACAGTGTCTTCCTCAGGGTTCACCCTCTTCCCTTCTACGCCAATTTATTTATAGAATTATTCCCGACGGACATCTGTCCCTCATGCATAATTCATTAATTTTTAATAATTCATTTAAAGGATTATTCACCCACTACAGGTGTCGCATTCTCGCTAGGTTGCACAGGTAATTTCTATTTAATTTTTATTTAAGCCACCTTTCTTGACATTTCCCCATGTGTTCCTACTTTTCCTCTTAGTTTTCTCTTAGTTCCCCAATCCCTAAATTAATGAGTGTCTCCTAATCTAGGTTTTAGTTAGAGTTGGATTAGGAGTCTTCTTCTAGTTAGGCTAGGTTGGTTGACTCAAATTATATTCTATGCACAACCCATTCTCTCGAGTTGTAATTATTTCTAAATAAGGATTTATTTTAATAATTTCATGCACATATGTGCATATTATCAATTCTTTAGGTCTTTACTTACTATTTCCTAACATATGATTTCCTTCAAATATTTACCTATGTCACAATTCAATTAGTCCCTTTATTTAAAATTTAGACTTCGACTTTGACTTCTGGTTGGCTTTAGTAATTAATAATCTATTGTTTAATTAATTATTTTAATCCAACAAGGTCTAATCATTCAAATGTTTTCTAGTCCACATATGTTTATTGACTTGGGGTTTCAATTGCGCGACGTGCCCTTCAAGACGCATCTTCATTCTCCAAGGGTGCCACTCGCGTTAACTTGTTTTTGGAAGTTTGTCCAACCCCTTAGAGTCAAAACTCCATTCGTTTGACCTTGTGAGAGACTAAGGGATTATAAGGAATAAATATTCTATCTTATTGCATGCCCCTTATAAATCCTTGTGATTGACTGTCTCAGTCTGCCCTCACGATATCGTGGACCACTCAAACTAGGTAATTGTTAACCTACATTTCTGGCCATGACGTGAGTGCTAGTAGGCTGTGATAGGGATGCCGCCACCCCTCTCCCTCAATATCTGGTTTTCTGTGCAAGGCCTCTTTACTCCTTGTGTGAGTCGGATTAGCAATCATCGTCAAGCCTACATCCACTGATAAAAACAATGTCAAAAATACATATACACAAATCATACTAAATCCATCATATATCATATGCGCATAATAATGAAATACTCAAACAATACAATCCACTCCTTGACTCAATCCAGAGTCCAAGGAAGCCCTTTGATGCCACTGGCATCCATAACCTACACGTGTCATGCACGCTTAGGACGACTTGTCAAAAGAACATGACAACACATATATATACATCAATATAGTCAAGCAGCTATAACACCTCAACATCATCATATATAACCCATAATATAAATGAAATCACATCGTTCCATACCCGGATCACTTGCAAACAAGTTTCCTCAAAGAATAAGTCAATAATAGTATGCTCATTAGAGTGGGATGTTACAACACCAATGGCTTATCCTTGAGAAAAAGACCTCTATAATCCCTTGAACATGGCTACCATCGATGGATATCCCAATACCATGCCTAAGGAAATCAACAAATGGTTGCCAAAGTTCTCTGGAAACAATGTAGTCATTGTTGAAGAGCACCTACATGTAATTGGTCGAGACATGGAAAATGAAGGAGTAGAACATGGAGATGTTGCAATGAGGCTACTATAAACATCCCTTAGTGAAGATTCCCAGTGGTGGTTTAATGGCTTGCTTGATGATCACATAGCATCATATGAATACTTTGCTAAAATGTTCAAGAAAATATGGGCAATAAAGAAAGATAGTGGAATTATAATACTTCAATTCAACTAGATTAAGAAGAAGGAGAATGAGACAGTGAGTGAATTTGACACCAATTTGATAATCTACACAGCGAAATCTCGGAGGATTTGTGCCCACCTCCATTATCTTGCTGTCACAATTCAATTAGTCCCTTTATTTAAAATTTAGACTTCGACTTAGACTTCTAGTTGGCTTTAATGATTAATAATCTATTGTTTAATTAATTATTTTAATCCAACAAGGTCTAATCATTCCAATGTTTTCTAGGCCACCTATGTTTATTGACTCGGGTTTCAATTGCACGACGTGCCCTTCAAGTCGCATCTTCTTTCTCCAATGGCACTACTCGTGTTGACTTGTTTTTTGAATTTTTTCCAACTCCTTGGATTCAAAAATCCATTCAGTCGACCTTGTGAGAGACTAAGGGATTTTAAGGAATAAGGATTATGCCTTATTGTGCATCCCTTAGAAATATTTTTGAGCGACTATCACAGCCTTCCCTCATGACATCGTGGACCACCCAAACTAGGCAATCATTAACCTACATTTATGGCCACGACGGGAGTGCTAGTAGGTTGTGACAGAGATGCTGCCACCCTTCTCCCTCAATATCTGCTTTTCTATGCAAGGCCCCTTTACTCCTTCTGTGAGTCGGATTAGAAAGCATCATCAAGCCTGTATCCACTGACAAAAACAGTGTAAAAAATCCATATACATAAATCATACTAAATCCATCATATATCATATGTGCATAATAATGAAATACTCAAACAATACAATCCACTCCCCGACTCAATCAAGAGTCCAAGGAAGCCCTTTGATTCCACCGACATCCATAACCTGTCATGTTTTCTGCACACTCAGGATGACTTGTCAAAAGCACATGTCAACACATATATATACATCAATATATTCAAGCATATATAACACCTCAACATCATCATATATAACCCATAATCTGAATGAAATCACATTGTTCCATACCTGGATCACTTGCAAGCAAGTGTCCTCAAAGAATAAGTCAATAATAGTATGCTCAGTAGAGCGGGATGTTACAACACCAATGGCTCATCCTTGGGAAAAAGACCTCTATAATCCATTGAACATGGCTACCATCGATGGATATCCCAATACCATGCCTAAGGAAATCAACAAATGGCTGCCAAAGTTCCCTGGAAACAATGTAGTCACTGTTGAAGAGCACCTACATGTAATTGGTCGAGACATGGAAAACGAAGGAGTAGAACATGGAGATGTTGCAATGAGGCTACTGTAAACATCCCTTACTGAAGATGCCCAATGGTGATTTAATGGCTTGCCTGATGATCACATAGAATCATATGAATAATACGCTAAACTGTTCAAAAAAATATGGGCAATAAAGAAAGATAGTGGAATTCTAATACTTGAATTCAACCAGATTAAGAAGAAGGAGAATGCGACAGTGAGTGAATTTGACACCAATTTGATAAGCTACACCACCAAATCCCGGAGGATTTGTTCCCACCTCCATTATGTTTCTGTCTTCTTTATGTCAATGCCTTTGAAGGGCAGTTTGGTTTCATCCTAAGGGATAAGAAACCACACACCTTGGTAGAAGCTAAAGAGTACATTGTAGACATTGAGGAAAATCTTTTGTGCTTCAAATTCGATCCCTTTCAGTATCCTCCTACCAAAACATAACTAAAAATAAAAACAAAAACACCTACAAACAGTGAACCTGTCCAATTACTCTCATAGCCCAAAATCTTAATCAGATGAATACTCAGTTTGTCTAGAGTCAAAATTAGGTTATGGGCTGGTTGAAAATTTTGGAAAGGAATCAGTTTTCTCCAAGGCACCCATTTGTCAGGAAAAAACTCAACAAGAGGAAAAGGCTCATAACACACTAGACCCTATTGGGATGTTGAAATTGGAGGAACTACCATGGTGTTCTCTCTTCCAAGAACCTCATTCATAGGAAGAATGTCCAAGACGAGAATAAGACTCTCATGACACTGTCAACTTCATGGATACAATATTTTCCTTTCAGGATGATGATGATGAACCCATAGATATTATGCAGGAACAACTCGATGAAGCTCAAAAAATGGGAGCTAAACAAGTTCAGCTCAAAGTGATCAATCAGTTGACTGAAGATCAGAGGAAAGAATTAAAGAAGAGTGAGATCCTTACTTATGCAAGAAGAAATAAAATTCCTATATTTCCTTTGCAGACTTCAGAAAATAAAACATCATCTCAGCCAATAAAGCAAGCTTCAGTTCAGCCAAATCAAACCACTCCCTAGCCAACAAAGAAGGTGGTTCCAACACCCCCACTTCCAGTTTGTGACTTACTCCCTAAACCCACATAAGAAAATAAGGAGCTTTGATTGAACACAAACATATCAACTTTGATTGAAAAGGTGAAAGAGATGTGCAAGATTCCTTCTGTAACGAAAGAAGTATTGAAAGCTTTGAAAGCTTTGAAAATACAAGATGAGCATGAAGATCCTCCAATAATGTTAAATACCCTGTCTCGTGCGGATGGAGAAGATCCAAATAAGCCCAACCATTCAAGTCATGATGAATACAATGTGACATCTTAGGCCATGGATTATGACCCTTCAGAGTTACCATTTGTTGGAGAAGATTGTATCGATATGTTGTTGCCTAAGACCAATGAGTACAAGGAGAAGCTTGTAAAATTCTAAGGGAAAGAGCGTAGATCCATCAAAATACTCAAAATTATGAATTTCAAAAGGGAGCTCAAATAGAACAAGTCATCAAGAACATGGTTAAGGCACAACCACATGAGATACATTACATTGAGGATTTTCCATATGTAGACTTTGATGAAGGATGCTTACTGCTCATGTGGGATAAAAGGAAGGGCAAGCCAAAATATTATTAGAAGAATAAAAACTCTTGGCTTAGCCCTTACATAATCAAGAAGAAGTTCGAGAAAGAGAAGTACTACTTGTCAGCCATGGGCGAGAGAAATATGCCATTTCCAGTAGATGGGTCTTTTCTCCGACCCTATATTCAAGGTACTTGACTTCTTCAGGGCCTAGGCCCCAGGTAAGTAGGTAGGTAGGTCATCTTTCTTTCTTGCATTTTCATCTTAATTTCTCATGGTAGTTTAGTTGCATTTCATCTTTGATTTTCATTTTGCTCTACTTGCATTATTGATTTACATGTTTCTCTTTCTTCATATTTTATGAAAAAGGTAAAAAAAATGATCTTCTAGAATAGTTGTCATTTTGAAATTTTGGATTTTGGATTATATATGTAAAGGGTGAGTGAGACACCCTAGATTTTGCATTTTTATGTTTCAGTGTAGGCACAGGTCTAACCGGGAGATGTTGAGGTTCTCATGCACTCTACGACGAGTACATGTCCCCAAGTAGGAGCCATATGTTATCCCCATTTTCAAGGGACGACTAAGGAGATGATGTCTCAAGGCCCTCAGGTTACATACATGGAATATTGAGAAACATATGACTGACAATGTCCACATGGACAAACAAAGACACACTTCACCACCACACATCTTGGATTCGTCACGATGGAATTCACTACATCAGCTTGCTTCCAGAAGACAATGGGTCTTGCTACATGAGGTAGAAGTCAGGTATTTTGGTAAGTGTCACTTTAATACTTGAGGCATTTGAGTATGTTGCATTTAAAGCTACTTTGATTATAGAACTCATGCTTGGAAATTATGCTCTTTTCCCTGTTTCACCTTGGTGGTTGACAATGTGCCCTAGTAAGTGGTCACCCTTGGGGATGGGTTTGCTATTGGGAGGTCCCCTTGACGAGTCATCGTGCCATTCCTGATCATAATGATCCTTTTTCACACTTCATCCTTTCATCTCCTTATATTTTGGGATTTTCAGGTGTACTGGCCCAAGAAGGGGTCGTACCTCATTTCATGGGAAGAAGGGGTTGAAGGCACAAAGGGAATGTAGCTAGCAAAAGATAAAAGCCAAACTATAACCTTCCAGAGGCTCTATAATGTCCCTTTCTGAGTAGGAGCTCCAGAGAGGAGGGCTTAGTAATCTAAACATCCTCATTAGACTATAGCCACGACAAAACATGAGAAAAAGGGTAATTTAATGTCATTCAATATAGAAATTTATAATTTGAAAGTGACATTAAGTGAAAAGTGGGTAAAAGCGCCCTTTAAGTGAATTGAGATAAAAATAGAGAGGTACATAAGTGAGAAAGCTAAGAATAGAGGTCAACAATGAATTAGGGTTTTGGAAGAGTATATGAGGAAAAGTGACCTAATTCCTCATTATGTAGATTTTATGATTTAAGAGTGAGCTCTGAGGCGGCTTCACAGGTTCAGGTGAATCAACGACTTTGTGAATTCCAAGAGGAATACACCTAAAGGTTGATTTTAGTGTTTATAGACACACCCTATTCACTTGGGAGATCATTCAGATCTTCCATCGATATTTAGTAGTAGTTACACAGGATGCAACAACAAGGGCACACTTATTCAGGGTGAGGGCGCAACTTCTGAGGAGACTTAGAGATTCAAATTGTCCTAGCCAGGGAGAATCCAGTGATTCCCTTCCGACCCAATTGAGAGGAAGGCAAGGTGCATCTATTGACTGGTTTCTTGTCAAATTTTGATGGGGAAAACATCTTGGCTGCATCAATCAACTAGTGAGGGTGCGACAACTGGGGAGGATACATTTAGGGTTCTCGAGAGACCATATCAGATCCAGGGAAACCCTTCTAACCCATTGTGGAAGAGCCTAGGGTGCTCAGTTGAGACTATTACAACTGGATTCCGACGCTGGAATCTCTAGGGAACAATTGTTGGAAGCATTTGGGTCGCATTCCCCTAGGGGGATCCATCCGGGGTCCGTACATATTTGCAGAGGGTTGATATTCAGTTGGATAGACACCGAGAGTGTGCATGAAGTCAGGGTGCATTGTTTGATATAGATTCTAGGTAGATCCGAGGAGTTTAGCCACCAGGGCAAACTTTCTAGTCTTGTAGTAGTTGTCGTATGAGTTGTCATAGCATGCAACATATCCTACAACTTATCCATTGATACAACAACATTCTTCTATGACCGGGTATCATTTTTTCAGTTTGCCTATTGTATTTCAGATAAGATCCTTTTGTCTTTAATCTGGTCGAGAGATTTATTTTACTTATCCGCATGCGGCATTGTACCCAATCATTTTCATAATACATTGTTGCAGTTGTTCTATGTCTTTATCTTTTGTGTACTTTCTTATATACTGTTAAACAACTAAAATCACATGCAAAACCACCACACATGTTAAAACTAATCACTAAACACATACATAATCCCAAAGTGTATAAGTTTTGACATCACATAATCATTAGTTGAGGCACATATTTCGATCTATGGAATTAGGGATATTACAGTGGCATCGGAGCTTTAGTCCTGCTAGCCTGTGACTAAAGTCGATGAGTTCCACAAAGGACCCAAAGGGTCGTGAGCACGTAGGTGATGAATATGTCACTTACAAAAGACCTAGGGAGAGGAGACCTATACTAGATTATCCCCCCTTTCCTCCCAGTTTAGGGGAAGAGGAAGAGGCACATAGGGAAGCATAGAGAAGGGCAGAGCATGAGGCAAAGTATGAGGTAGAGAGGATGATGGGAGATAGGTATGAGAGGAGAGAAGGAAGTGGTAAAACACCCATGGAACCAGATGCCTCGTTCATGCAGGTTATTAGCAATTTGGTGATCAATCAGTAGGCCATGACTCAGTCCTTGACACAGATGACCGATAGGTTGGCTATATCGGCTACAGAGAGCACAACGGGCACACAAGCCCCTCATGCAACGTAGGGCAACTCAGGGGCAGGAAGTAGACCCCATTCACCTACTCGCACATACACTTCTTCGAGTAGGATTCCCAAGCCATTATTCACCAGCTTCTAGAGGGCACCCCCAACAACAACACAACATCTGATAGCACAGAGGCAACCCACAAAGGTAGAGGATATTGTCGAGTATAGGATAGATCATGTTGCATTGGGAACATATTTCCATCAGAACATGACCCTATTTGAGTATTATGGACTTAGGCTCAAGAACCGTCCCAGAGATGCTTAGAGGGGAGGACAACAACAACAACAAGGGCATAACATAGGCTTCATCCAGAAAGTTGGTAAATTCACTATACCTTCTTTCGACGGATCATCCAAATGCACTACCAGAGCTTGGGTGCAAAAACTAGACACATACTACAAGCTCAACTAGATGACAGAGAATGAGGCCATCAGTTTCACTACCCTGCATTTGGAGGGTGAGGCACATGAGTGGTGGCATCATGTACTAGTGACCTTGGGTCATAGTTGCATCACTTCTTACAAGGATTTAACAGAGAGGATTATGGACAGGTTTGATAGGAGGGATCCAGAGATCCATTTTAGGGACTTACCTCAGTTGAGGCAGACTAGTACGCCAAAGGCATTCATCACAGAGTTCCATAGGGCAGCCATGGCAGTGATAGATATTTCCGAGCCCAGGTTGATTATGCTTTTCAGAGAGAGGCTCACAGAACCCTTGAGAGGATGGGTGAAGGCCTACATGACTCACTTATTGTAGGAAGTCATCCTACACACTATAGATCTAGAAGACTCAGTGCCAAAGACCAAATTTTTTTCCAAACTTGTTGTGCCATCGGAGGACCAGGATAGGAAACCAATCCAGAGAGAGTGGAAGGGTAAGGAGAAGTTAGATGATGCTACAAGGTGTGAAAGATCCATGGGTCCTCGACCATAGGTGCATGGGAAAGGGACAAATCCATTACATTGAGGTTACCACAGACAATGATGAGGAGGAACAGGGCAGTCAAGCACAGGACAGTGAGTCCACTAGCTCAGAGGAGGATCCATTGCATGCAAGGGATCATCTTCTAAGGAGACCACTGACACTGGGAGGGGCACAACCACTGGTAAATCCACAACCTCGCAAAGAGGTTAATAGAAGAGCACCGACAAAGGGAGTCATAGTGATCCTTTCTAGAGTCCCTAGGTATGACACCCTTAGGATTAGAGGGATTATTTAGAGATAGTGGGCCATTTCCTTGGTAGATGGTTGGGAAACCCACAACTTCATTGACACTGCGTGGGTATCTAGGCGAGCACTATATATAGAGGAGTTTGAGGGGTTTGAGGTTGCAATAACAGATGGCCACACGGTGGGGTGTTTGGACAGAGTTCCAGACTTGGAGGTGAAGTTAGGTAAATACACCATGAGAGATACATTCTATGTGGTTGACCTAGCTGACACATATGTGGTGTTGGGAGTCCAATGGTTTATCACCTTGGGAAATATTTCTACGAACCACCAAACCCTTGAGATGGGATTTAGAGATAGTGAGGGGAAGAAGATTATACTGAGGGGTATTTTGAAAGGAGCACCTAAGACAGTGTCGACGAAGAGGATGGAGAGGATATTCCAGCATGGGGAAGCAATAGATGCATTATCTAGGATACCAACAACTTGTTCCTTGATGGAGATTTCAACATATTGGAAATCCCACTTGTTTGTGGAATATTCCAAGAACACGTTTGCTTGTGAGATATTGGATGGGAAGGTACAGGATGACAGATAAAAATTCATTGACGATGTCATCTTCTACAAATAACAAGTCTACCTAGTGCTAGGATCGGGTCTCAGGAAGAATATTTTGGCTGCAATACATGACTCCCCACTAGAAGGCCATTAGGGGTTTTCCAAAACCTATAGGCAGGTTAGAGAGAGATTCTCTTGGAAGGGTCTCAAATAGGATGTGATGAGACATATCAGTGAGTGTGTGACTTATCAGTAAGAAAATTCAGAGTAGACTCTTCCAACAGGGTTACTTCAACCGCTTCCCATTCTAGAAAAAAAATGGGAAATCTCATCCATGGACTTCATTACAGGCCTTCCGAAGGCTCAAGGTAAGGATGAAATATTTGTAGGGGTTGATAGGTTGACAAAATTTGCACGTTTTCTTGTGATTCCTACAGACTATAGAACAATGCATAGGGTATAGTTGTTCTTTAGAAAGACCTTCAGACTTCACAGGTTTCCACAGAGTAGACTCAACGACAAGGGCAGTCAATTCATCAACACTTCAGAGGAGGTTACAAAATTGGATGTGGAGGGACAATTGGATTTGGTTCTTGAGGAGGTACAACAGTTTCGAGAGAGGAGGTTGAGGAGCAGAGACATCATGGAGTGTTTAGACGGAGGGAGAGGTCTTCCAGTAGAGGATGCTACTTGGGAGAGAGAGCAGATTTTGCAGCACCCTAGATTGGTATTGCTTGAGGACAAGCAATCTCGGAAAGGGAGGATTGTAATGTCCCTTTATGAGTAGGAGCTCCAGAGAGGAGGGATTAGTAGTCTAAACATAACCGTTAGACTATAGCCAGCGAGAAACAAAGGAAAAAGGGAGATTTAATGTCATTCACTATAGAACTTTATAATATGAAAGTGACATTAAGTGAAAAGTGGGTAAAAAAGCCCTTTAAGTGACTTGAGCTAAAAATAGAGGGGTGCATAAGTGAGAAAGCTAAGATTAGAGGTCAATAATGAATTAGGGTTTTGGAGGAGTATATGAGGAGGAAAAGCGACCTAATTCCTCATTATGCAAATTTTATGGTTTGAGAGTGAGCTCTGAGGTGACTTCACAGGTTCAGGCGAATCAATGACTTTGTGGATTCCAGGAGGAATACACCTAGAGGTTGATTTAGGTGTTGAGAAACACACCCTAGTCATCAGGGCGATCATACAGATCTTCCATCGATCTTTAACCGCAGTTACACAAGTTACAACAACAATTGTGCACTTATTCAGGGTGAGGGAACATCTTCTGAGGAGACTTAAAGACTTGACTTGTCCCATCTAGGGAGAATCCAATGATTCCATTTCGACATAGTTGAGAGGAAGGCAGGGTGCATCTATTGACTAGTTTCTCATCATATTCCAACGGGGAAATCATCTTGGGTGCATCAGTCAGCCAATGAGGGTGTGACAGTTGGGGAGGATACATTTAGGGTTCCCGAGAGATCACCAGATCAGATCCAGGGAAACCTTTTGACCCATTATAGAGGATCATAGGGCGCTCAATTTGAGACTATTACAACCATATTCTGATGGTGGAATCTCTAGGGCACAATTGTTGGCAGTAGTTGGGGCACATTCCCCCAGGGGGATCCATCCAGGGTTCATACAAGTAAAGGGACGATCTTTAGTTGGATAGACATTGAGAGTGTGCATGAGGTTAGGGTGCATTATTTGAGACATATTCAAGGAAATTCCAAGGAGTTTAGCCACCAGGGAGAACTTTCCAGTCTTGTAGCAGTTGTCGTAGCATGCAACATATCCTACAACTCATCCATTGATCCAACAACATTCTTCTATTACTG